>CABFOS010055549.1:20423-37494 GCA_900660315.1 Diretmoides pauciradiatus | reverse complement strand
GAGACCAAATGCGAAACCTAATAAAAGTATCCCAAAAAAGCCTTCAAAATACTCAAAAGTTCACGTCCGCCACAACCGATATGTCCGGAACCCGCGAGTTGCAGAATTATGTGAAAAAACGGCATTTCATTTCTAAAAATGTCGAAAAACATGCGCACACACTGTTTTTCGACATTTTTCGACACTTTTCGACATTTTACTGCAAACAACACCGTTGATATCAAGCTCTAGTCTAGTCAATATTTAGCCTATAAACATACAAGAAATGCCGTTTTTTTCACATAATTCTGCAACTTGCGGGTTCCGGACATATCGACTGTGGCGGACGAGAAGTTTGGAGTATTTTGAAGGCTTTTTTGGGATACTTTTATTAGGTTTCGCTGCTGGTCTCCATCCACAGCCGTTATATGGATTACCACTGAAAACGGTTTCCCCTGGGGAGCGGCAGGAGTGTTTTGAGGATGGAAAAAGTACACCATACCTCTTATTGGCAAGAGGGTGAGTAGATGAAAGCTTAATTATCATTTTTCGGTGAACTATTCCTAACTCATCCTGTCCTCAGTCTACAAGGAGAGATTACTTAATCAGTCACATTTAGTAATTCACCAATGAAGCAAACAATTGATGGTTTTGCCTTCTCTCATTCTTTGTGTGTTAATAGAGAGCTAGTGGAGGAACTTCATCCACTGATGAAGGAAGCACTGGAACGTAGGCCTGAGGTAACACACACACACACACACACACACTCACAGAGCGAAAGAGAGAAAGAAACACAATGGGACTGAAATGAGATAAGGGGAACTTGATCCCAGGGGACAAACTGGGGAAATATATTCAAGGTGAAGTTGAAGTAGAGGAATCAGGATATATACACAGAGGTATATTAGCTCATAATTAGTGGATGTGCCGAAGAATATAAACTACTGTCTGTTAAACCCTATGCAAGAGTTGTAGCTATAGCAGAAAATGAAACCCCTTCTGTGCTGTGTGTGTTACCAGAATAAGAAACGTCGTGAGAGGAGAGATCTGCTCAGGCTACAGCTGCTCAGGATCTTTGAACTACTGGCTGATGCAGGAGTCATCAGTGACAGGTAACACACACACACACACACACATACACATACATTTGAACCTTCAACCTTGAGGCTACTGTGACCCCTACTAGATTCTCCCTGTAATCTGAAGAATGACCTCTATACTCCCATTGTAAGTAAACTGCATCTCTCACACATCCTCTACAGCACCAATGGAGCACTGGAGCGTGACTCCCTGGCTTTGGGAGCCTTGTTCCTCGAGTATGTGGACCTGACCCGGATGCTTCTGGAGGCTGAGAATGAAAAGGAACTGGAAGTCCTTAAAGACATCAGAGCCCACTTCAGTGGCATGGTAGCCAATCTCATCCAGTGTGTCCCTGGTAAATAACTAGTTTATTCACAATGAGTTGTAGTAGTCATAGCTTTATTAGTGTCCTGCAGTCACAGACTGCATTTACAGACCAATTTTCAGTGTCATAACTTACATTAACCCTCCTGTTGTCCTCCCGGGTCATGTTGTCAATCTGTTTTGACTGTTCCTTCTTTCCTCCCTTCTTCCTTCCTTCTTTCCTTCTTCTCTCCTTTCCTCCCTTCTTCCTACCTTCTTTCCTTCCTCCATCCTCCTTCTATCCTTTCTTTCCTTCCTCCTTCCCCTCCGTCCCTCTCTCCTCCTTCCTCCCTCCTTTCTTTCCTCCATCCTCCTTCCTTCCTCTCTTTCCTCCTTCCTTATTTCTTTCCCTCCTTTCTTCCCTCCCTCCTTCCTTTATTTCCTCCCTCTCTCCTTTCCTTCCTCCTTCCTTCCTTCCTTCTTTCCTCTCTTCCGTCTTCCCCTCTGTCCCTCTTTCCTCCCTCCTTTCTTTGCTTCTGTCCTCCTTCCCTTTATTTCCTCCCTTCCTTCCTTCTGTCCCTCCATCCCTCCTTCCTTCCTATCTCTTTTCCTTCCTCTCTCTTTTCCTCCCTCCTTTCCTTCCGTCCTTCCTCCCTCCCTTCATCCCTCCTTTCCTTCCTTCCCTCCTTCCTCCCTCCCCTCCTCTCTTCCTCCATCCTTCCTTCCTTCTTTCTTCCATCCTTTTTTCCTTCCTTCCTTCCTCCCTTCCTTCCTTCCTCCTTTCCTTCCTCCATCCTTCTTTCCTTACTTCCTTCTTTCCTCCCTTTTTCCCCCTCCGTCCTTCCTTCTTCCTTCCTTGACCCGAGGACAACAGGAGGGTTAAAAAAAAGTTCAATTAATTTCATTCAATAATTTCCTCCCTCCCTCCATCTCTGCAGTCCACCATAGGCGCTTCCTCTTTCCTCAGCAGTCTCTGAGGCATCATCTCTTCATCCTCTTCAGCCAATGGGCTGGCCCCTTCAGTGTCATGTTCACACCCCTCGATCGTTACAGTGACCGCAACCACCAGATCACTCGTTACCAGTACTGTGCTCTGAAGGTAACCACAGTCATAAGACCATTGATACTTGGCAGGCGCGATTTCCTTATGTTGTCCTTACTGTATGCTGTTGTTTACAGAACCATCCACTTTCATACTCTTGTTGAGTTGACTCTCTTAACTCTTTTCCCCCTAGGCGATGTCAGCAGTGCTGTGCTGCGGTCCAGTGTTTGACAATGTGGGTCTGTCTGCTGATGGTTATCTCTACAAGTGGCTGGACAACATCCTGGCCTGTCACGACCTACGGGTAGGTCACCTCTATGATCGGTCATGGCCGCTTACTTGTTGCACAGGATTGTTTTTTTAAATGTGTCTTTGGTTAATACATTTTTAATCAATCAATCACATTTTATTTGTATAGCCCTTAATCACCTTACAGTCTCAAAGGGCTTCACAATCCCCAAAGTTGTTTACAGAACCATCCACTACCAGTTTGAATAGCTCCAACATGAACGCTTTAAATAATCTGATATATAAAGGAGTTGCACTTATACCCACCACAAGAAGTTGTTTTTCAAATCTAATTTTTGTTTGTTTGTTTGCATGCATTGTGTTTTTTCTTTTATGGCTGTCAACATGATAACATGTGTTGTCCTAGGTGCATCGTCTGGGCTGTGAGGTGGTGATCCTGCTGTTAGAACTGAACCCAGACCAAGTCAACCTGTTCAACTGGGCTGTGGACCGCTGCTTCACTGGATCTTACCAGCTGGCCTCTGGCTGCTTCAAGGCCATCGCCACCGTCTGTGGTAACAGGTAAGAGATCATGTTGTTCACACTCTTTTTTTCTCTTGTACAAAGTTGTTCATCGTGTGTTCAGAACGTCTATAGCTGGACATTTGTCTCTAGTTTTGTTTACACTTCAAACATGCATTCACTTTTGTTGCACATAGTAAATTTCTTCTAATGCTGTCCCCTCTGCTATTATTCTCCATACATTGTCCACTCAAGTCTCCATTGACCTTCATTCAATACCAGTTCAACTTTGGCATGCAGCATGCAAAGAAATACTAGTTTTCAGTTTAACCACTCAACTCAATAATCATATTTTCTGTTTGTGGCAGGAATTACCCATGCGACTTAGTGACCTTGCTTAACCTGGTGCTGTTCAAGGCTTCAGACACCAGCAGAGAAATCTATGAGATCTCCATGCAGTTGATGCAGGTGCGTACACACGCAGATAACGCATAACACAAAAACAAAATCACATGCAAAGTGTAAAGGCAAAGGTTAAATAATGTGCCTATTGGGTCCATAGGTGCTGGAGTCTAAGCTGTGTGTGTACGCCAAGCGGATGGTGGAGCAAAAACCTGGTAATATTCTGTATGGAACCCACGGCCCCTTGCCTCCGCTGTACAGTGTCAATCTGTCTCAGCTGTCCACCCAGCTGGCCAGCATGTACCCAGAGCTCACCCTGCCTCTCTTCTCAGGTAAATAGAGCTGGTTGAATGTGCACATTACGTTACATGTTTGTCAAGTCAAGTTTATTCATATTAAATTCATATTTAACAATTGTGACTGTCACAAAGGACAGAAAAGAAAGTTTGCAAAAATAGTAATAAAAGTAATAAAAAATGAGAGAAGAATTTCATCACAAACATAAAGAAACAGGACCAGCGTGTGTGTGTGTGTGAGAGAGAGAGAGAGAGAGAGAGAGAGAGAGAGAGAGAGAGAGATGTATAGGAAAATCTGAGTTGAGAGCTGTAGATTATCGTTTAGATTTTTTTCACAATTTGAATTTTCATATCAATTGACCCAGTTGTTAAAGGACATATATAAGGACATATATAGAAATGTAAATAGGGAAAGCTGTAGTTATTATGAGGCTACAGGTTGAAACACAGGATCTGGAAGTTGTAACGTGGGAAGGGGTGTAGCCTATACGTATTTATGCTGGATAGTATTTGACCAACCTGTAGTAAGAAATTAGAGCCTTCTGTGATGTATAGCTTGTTCTGTCTGGGCATGTTTGCTCAGCTGGAAGTAATGTTTGCCCACAGGATGGCTGGGTAAGTGTGTTTCTGATCTGCATACGTGTTTGACAGGGACTTTGAAGGGACTGTTTTGACAGAAATGTGTGGGAAATTTTAATGGAGGATGAAAGAGAAAGTTCTGTCCAAACATTCAAGCCCGAAAGTAAAGCCCCTCTTCAACATCTCCCCTTTCCTCCCTACGTCATTTTTCTGCAATGCACATGAACATATTTTCAGCTGTTGACAAGTTAAATTGATATGCAAAGAGGAGAGAAAAGGGCAAACACATTTCTTATGAAAGAGATTGCTCCAAAGAAGTAAAATGATCTACAGTTCTGGGTTTGATCTATTGCCCCAAAATTCCATGAAGGTAGTGTTCTCATTCACTTATCAACACAGTATTTATGAAGGTGGTGGTTGTTTACAGTTGGAGTACAGTTAGTTCGAAAATTAATAAGAAGAAAAATCTGTATTTTTATAATCGTTGAACAGTAACTTTACTTTATAAGAGGAGGCCTGTAGCTAGGGAGCATAGAATTAAATATGCAGTTGGAAAGCATTTTCTCTTCAACATAAGTTCAATGAAAATGCTTGTATTTCGAAGCTTTTTCATTACGAGTGAAATGGGACATGGTCTGAGTGGCCACCATGACTTTCCATGGATGCAGTTACACTATAATTTTCAGGGATTAGTGGCAGAGCCAAATTCTGACAGGGATATCCTGGCAAAGAATGCTGTCGCACAAGTACTGCACAGCTGTTGAAAAAGCTGTTGAAATTAACTTCAAATTAGTAATGGTGCTAAGACAGGCTTCTGGTGACTGCCAGAGCCCCAACCAGCTTCATCACAGGACAGTCTTCCCAGGATGCTTGTACGGACAGAAGCACATCAGCACATGAGCACAGAGCTTGTGGATGTGCTAATGATAGATGTTGGCTGTACTGACGTCACATGGTCAGAGGCACACGCCTGGAATTCTGTCTGGGTCAGCTCTTCCCACCATTTCCTAGTGGTTTGTGGATGGCTGGTCAACATCAAGAAGTGATCCAGAGGCTGCCGGTCCTTCTGGCAGGGGTCTCGGTGTTCTCTGTCCTCTGCCTTGGTCCTCTACTACACATCAACTCTGCTCGCCCCAGGCTGCCCCCAGGCACCACCAAACTGGAGCCAAAATCCTGGATTTTCAGCTGCAACCAACAATGCTCTGTACTGTACACACTCTGTCTACATCTCCCTGTTCCCCCTCTCTATTTTTGTCTGTCTGTCTGTCTGTCTGTCTGTCTGCCTCTCTCTGGTTGTCAGACCAAATCCTCATTTCCTGGTTTCCCGTTCTCCTCTGAGATTAGGAGCTCTCACCAACTCACTGGTGAAAGTCACCATGTTGCCAAGAGTGGTGGAGCACTGGAAACCTGATGTGCTGCTCATTGTTTCAGTGCGACAGATTGAGGGAAGGATGTGGGGGAAGAAAAGGAGAGAGTGATTGAAGGATTTAGTGAGAGGAAGGGCTGAGGTCGGTGCACTGGAGTACCTTTTTACCCTCTGCCCTCACTTTGGGGCCTATTGAGAACAGGAAGGGCTCATCTGGACAAATACACTATTTTACCATCTGTCCCTTCACTGACCTCCACTGATCTACAGTACAAGTCACCCTGCATTTAGTAGGAAAGATATTTGAATTGGTACTTGGATGATACACAACTTCGGACACAATAGATTTTGCCTAATGACCAATATATTATTCCTAAACACAGGTTCTGTAGGTGGCCCATATGTGACCCTCACCTGGGGCACAGTTGACCCAGAGAGGTTGGTCTCCTAACCCTTCAGACCTTTAGGGCCCCTCTCTATACTGGCTTACTGGGAGGTCAGAACAAGTGACCTGCAGGCAATTTGTCCAGCCTTACAAGTTCTAAGAAATATGATTGATTGTTGTGATTTTAATGAGCAGGTGATTTTTTAACCACCATATGCCGAGTGACCCTTTCTGCATATTTAATTAACAGAGCTACAAAGATCAGCACTGTCATGGACATCCGAGATACAATATGGGAAGATAAGAACAAAATTATAATTAAAGTATCCAAACCCAAGAGTACTCTCAGTCTTTCTGGCCTTGATGCCAAATATCCTTGTTCTATGTCTCCCCTGTCTATCTATGCCCTCCGTATATGCCCTCTCCTGGGGCCTGAGGGAGCCTTCTGATATGCCCCCTCTCTCTGGCAAGGTTGTATTTCTTCATTAGGTCCTCTGGGGGCTGCCAGAGTCCCAGAGGATGTCAGAGTACATTAATTCTCATCAGGACATGGGTCCTCTCAGGTGTGAATGGCAGCCAGCAGCTGTCGACGGGGCTCTCTCAACCCTACCACAACTCATATATCACCCAGTGCATGCGCACACGTACCCATGCGCACACACACGCACATACATACACACACACACACACACACACACATTGGTACCAGAGTATGCAAAATAAAAAAGCACACACACGTGCAAGTATGCTGTTTAAAGAATCTGGTATTGTCACGCTTAGGTGTAAATCATGCCACAAGAAGATTTACGTTGAAATCATTGATATATGAACATATCTCAATTTAGGACCTGACCCATGATAATTGCAAAAGCAGCCATATATCTTAAAGTCTTTAGGGGGACAGAATGCTGTCTCTGCTTAATTTTCCATGTGAGTAAATTTGCTGGGTGCATTTGGAGAGCCTTTGTGATTGCCTCATAGCCGCTCCACCGAAGGCCCTAACCACTGTGGGGATAGATCACTACATATCTCTCTCTCTCTCTCTCTCTCTCTCTCTCTCTCTCTCTCTCGTTCATAGCATGATGTTGCCTTGCATGTGTTTTACTAAGATATTTTCTCAAGTAATTACATAAAGTAATTCCTCTCAGTGCGGTTGTTATGGCTCCCAGCAGACGCATATACAAATTACTCATATTTGCTCTGTGGTCAAAGCCCTGAACTGTCCCACTAGACTATGGGTTTACGTTATGAAGGTCTGCCTATTAAAGCCATTTGTTAAGGTCTTCACTCCTGGGAAGAGGCAGCTCCATAGGACACTGAATGAAGGGGGTTAGCCTTAGAAGTGAGCTGTTAATTACTTCAGTTTGTTATAGAATGCTTCACATTGGATTCAGACTCGACAGCCAAACCTAAATCCTCGTCTAAACCCAGACAGTGCCCCAAAGCAATGGAAATTGTTCCCTTTGCTCATGGCAGAGCAGACTTGTTAAAAGATATGATGGGCTAAAGCTAGGGGGCTTTAAGGGCTGTCCAGGATGATTCCTCTCTCCTATGATTATTTTGTCATCCTTTGATTATTTTGTCATCATGGGCTCATATTTTCCAATGTCCATGGTTGTTCCACGAATTAGTTATCTGTACTCCTCATTATTGGACTCAGTGTTGTGGCTCCAGCTCTCTCTCTCTCTTCCATGCAGTTTTCTGTGGTCTCACAGCACCCTTTATTCATTAATTATCTCTAATTAGGCAAAGGCCAGCTTAGAATAATGATTTATCCCATTGAAGCTTAAGGGGGAGGAACAGAGACATGTTCGGTCTTCACCAGTAGTCATGTTCTCAGCAAGTTATTTTTGTTCTGCCTTTGGTCGCTACAAAGATCAAGGATTTCATATTAAACAAGCCCAGTTCATAGTCCACATATCTATCTCAATATGAAGTAGGAGGGTCAAATCCTAGCAGAAAATTGTGCTTTACCTCCAAATCCACATGCAGCATATCCTGTTCTCTGCTGGCCTCAGAGCCATCTGTTACTGGATGGAAGCCAGGGTGGGGCTCTTACCCTTCCCTCATCCCCTTCACCCCCACATTCCCTGTTGCCCTTAGAGCTGTGTGTGCCTCCGCAACAGGGACTTTTGTTTTACCAACGGCCTGGGAGACGGGAGAAGGAGGGCTCTCTGGTCAGAACCATTTCCTATACTTTCACAGAGTGAAGCAAAAGGGAGCTCAGCAATGTGACCCTGTTTGCACCAGTAAAAAAACAAAACATCCTCATTACTACAATACGTTAAAGGTAAATAATTGTAGTTCCGCAAAAGGAACCTAGTATCCATCCCCTGAATGTTCTGTACTGTATGTGTACCTGATCTTAGATGTTGAACACACTGCTGGAGCGGGATGACAGAGGGATGAAGGCAGAGAGACACAGCAGGACTGAAGACACTAGCCTTATTCATTGAGACAACCCTGGTTTAGACAGCTTGTAATTCTTCAGAAGCTCTTGTGTTGACGGTGGCTTGGCAGAGCTTGCATTCCCTAGACAGAGGGAGGGGAAAGATGGTTTAGGGAGGAGAGTAAGAACTAGAGAGGAGCGCTGTCTCACTCAAGGTCGCCCTTCAAATCAAGCAAGCCATACTGGAAGCCAAGTGAGTGTGTACTGGCTCAGAGCACCCAACCACACTGGGGCCCAGCGAGTACACCCCATCACTCTCCCCACTGCACCCACCAGGGGAGCCAGGCTTTGGGTTACAAATGAGCAATTACCATGGTTTGAGTTACGCTCTTTTCACCCCTTTTCATTTAACTCTGTTTATCTTGTATCTCAAGGTTTGCTTTAGGAGTGAACTGCCTTTCCCAGCCAAAAACAATCTCTGTTACTCAACACAGTGGTTACGACAACGAGAGGCAGAGAGCCATCCAGTCTAATTCCTCTGGACATTTTATGAAATTCTATTGAATATGTTAAAATATGTGGGTTGTTTTATTTATTTTTTCGGGATTGACTTTGTCTGGATCAGAAAATAACAGGATGTCTATCTTGACTATTGGATTATTGAAACAGTGAGTTTTAGGCTCCAATGCTTCGGGGCCACACCTTGGCCTACTGTCATTCCCAGCTGTCAGTGAACCTGCACCGGGCCGCCCAGCCACCTCATGCATTTCAACTGTTCACTGGAGGGTGGCATTCTGCATTTAGACTCAGGAAAGAGAAAATCAATGCAACCAAATTAGCCGTCTACATTTCCACACTTGAAATAGTTGTGTAATTGCTTCATCGTGTGACACCGTAATTATATTTCAAGTGGTTGAAATTCCAGTTTGCATATTGTGCTTTGCCTCTCTAGTTTGTTTTTCAGTCCAATCTTAGCATATGTAAGTCACTGGCTGTGGCATAGTAAATGAATACACACTGTCTAATAAAGATACTGTCAGTTATTAAACAAAACTGTTATTGTATGGCAGAGTCCTTGTGAACAAAACCCTGGAGAATAAACATTGCCTGAAAATGGGAATGCCTTTGATCTGATTACATACCATGTCCCTGATTACACAGCCTATCATACTGGTAAAATTTGTGCAATGAAGTGCTGCCTCACTAACAGTTTATTTTAATGAATAATTGCCCATGTCTAATTGTACTCACACAGACTATGAGTGAGGCATTGAGTTTTGTGAAGTCTCTTAGTGTGGCCTCTGTATGATCCTCACCTTCTCCTTGTTACTATAGTGCAGTGTCAGTAATGCTTTGGACTGTGGCCCAGACGCCCATGCAGTGTGACAGGGTAGTCCCATTAAGGTTTCCTAATCAAGTCTCCTCTCCTCCCTTCCTATCCCTCTTTTTTCTACGTTCACAGAGAGCCAGTGTTCTGGCAGAGAGCTCTGTGCTAAGGATTCAAGGCCGTGTTTGTGTTGGATGAGGGCCAATAGCCTCTTCTATCTGCCCCCCTTCCCCTTATGGGAGTGCTGCTGCAAAGCAGCTAAATGCAGGGGCAGTCATTTCCCTGCATCAAAGAGACTTCTCCGCCTTCACATCACTTCATCATGAACTCTAGGAGATGGAGAGAGATGGATAGGCAAGAAAGGCAAGAGATTGAGGATGAAATAATGAATAATATTTGGGTAAAAGTTACAAAACAAGGGATCTAGTGAAATTTGAGCCAACAGACAAGCATCATTTGAATAAGCAGACTACAATCTGAGGGTTTTTTCCCCAAAAGAGATTTTTTTTTACTGTTACTCTTACATAACTCTCAATAAAGCTTGCCTGCAAAGGAGGGAAAACTCATTTTGGAATATTGTTACAGTTATTAGGTATCCTTGAGTTCTTTGTTTATGAAATAGTAACGGTTTAAAGGGTATAAGTGTCTATTTTGGTATTTTGTAAGTATTGATCTTTCTGTTTAGTTCAAGAACAACTGGGCTGACCTTGGAAACTATGTGAAGAAGTCTGAATGAATAAAACAGTGCTGTTGAAATGATAGTGAGGCTAGAGCAGTGAGAGCAGCTGGTTAGAATACTTATCCAGGCCTTCCTCTGTAGTTCCGACTCTGGTCCAGGCCAAAGCTGCAGCCTGTGGTGGAGGGCCTGCTGCTGCGTGGTTATCTCATAACCCTGGGCGTTGGAGCATGAACACCAGCCACTTACAGCTCTCTTAAAGAAGTCATTAAGCAGGCCTCATATTTTTCCAGCTGCCAGGTGCCTGCCGTGGACTAGGATGAAGAGGCCAGTGTGTCCACATCAGGCAGGGGTGGAAACTACAAGGTTGTTGAGGGGAGAACAGTGTTTGAGGAATTACGCCTGGCCAGTGGTTTGTTGTCTTGAATCACAAGACATACATACACACGTCTGTTCAAAGTGGGGAGATTCTGCATCGAGGTACAAGTGAGTTTCACATGTTTAAGCTTTAGTAATAAGGGCAGTGGTATTTTTGTTTGTTACTGCAGTCTGGGAAATACTAAAGCATCGATTAGAGTAGCAAAATAAGGGGGCAAAAACCTTGAAGCATCCACCCAAACAAAATGTCTTAAGTAAAAATTGTTTTGGTGAAAATCTAGTAACAACCAATGATTGTTTGTGCGTGCTGCACTGAAACAAGAGATCGGGTGGGTGAGGGTAAGTGGATATTAAAAGCACACTCGTGCTTGATGGATGGGCTCGGCAACCAATTCATTTACTCTTTGTTTCCATATTAGGGCACTCTGACCTCTGTCTGTGGGTTTCTGTGCATCCAACCAATGATCGCTTTTCTCATCTTCTTATTCAAAAGACTTGGAAAGGTGAAAGCAATAGATGGGAAATAAATACCAGATGATCAATCATACATATTTCAGACTTGATTTCTCAAGGTTTCTATGGGAACAATTGAGCGGTAGTAATTAATCCAGAGCTAGAGACTGTTCTGGGGAAAAAATAAGACAGCAAAATTGCATCGCAGCACAACATGACGGCACAAAAACGCATCTTAGGTCACGGCCAGGTCAGAGGCTTGGTACTAGACAAACTCGACTGGGGAAGGGAGCTGTTTCAGAGTGTTGAGATAGAGCCGTAGCATGGAGCACCCTGGCCCGCTCTGCCTCCCCACGTTTTAACCAAGCATCCCTGGCGGAGCGCAATTGATTTTTGCGGTGGATGGAATAAAGATTGATTGAATCAGAATGGAAAGGACCTCGCAGCACGATCAACCATGCAGTAACCCCTGAGCCTTAGACGCCTTTGCCAAGAAAGTACTCAGTTATTCTAGCGGAAGGGACAGTGCAAATAAAACCCATAGCTTCCACATCCAGTACACTGGGGGTGGGGAACACATTACACATGTGGCCACCAGAGTGTGGTTTTACTGTTAATTAGAAGAAAGTCTAATATCTCCCTCACTGTGGTCAGGGATGATGAGGAAATGGAAACGGTGGCATAGATGTAGCCTCCTCCTATTGAACATACACTATGGTTTACTAATAATAGACACTGAGAATATACTCAACAAATGTGGTTTGGTCTGTTCATTCTGCACTGTGTCTGTTTAGTGTAAACCTGGCCTCATCAAATCGATGTTTAACTGGTTTTCAGTGCTAGTGTGTGGTGATGCAGCAGGTCTGCAATAGCAAGAACCATTACTTTTAATGCTATAGAGATGTAGTTGGGGATTGTCGTTACATTTATTCCAACATATTGGAAGCTGTGGCTCAGGGGGATCCAACTCAAGTGTGCTTGTTAAAAGCTTGACACTGTTATATTTCTGCAATTATGGGATTATAGTATAACTGGCATATCAATTGTGTTGCCTCCACAAACTTTACCTCAACATGTTGTTTGCCAAGTATGTGATGTGTCATTATGAGTGTATATTTACAGCGTGCTTGCCTTTCTACCCAGGGACCTTGTCTAACACCTGTCAGAAACCAGCTTCACCAGAGACAATCAAAGAGAGGCGCGTGGCATGTTTGATGTGTACTCAAACATAATGTGCTGTGAAAATATCCCTAGGCTCTGCCAACGCTGAGTCTCACTCCGTCTCTCTGGCACTGGTTCCTCTCCACTCGTGTGCCTGCAAGGCTTGTGTTTATTCCTGTATGCTCCCACACAGAAGAGATACAGTGATCAGATGAGCTACTAAACATTTCCATCTGTTGCATACACACTGATGAGAGTGTTCTGTTTGCTCTGTTTGTGACATATATACATATATATATATAAGACAAGTCTGTCATCTTGATCCATTTGTCATATTTTCCGCTCAGACAATGTCCTTGTGTGGTGAACGTCATAAACAAATACTAAGACTGTAAAATGTGACATTGAAGGATGATAAGAACATCATCCATCCAGAGCTTTACTTTTATGATAACATTAAAAGAGATATTCAGGAACATCACATGTAAATAGTACAAACATATATGTGATAATGGAAAACAGGAGTTGACTCAATAAAGCAGAGCACTATCATGAGGGACGAATGTACGGCATCGTCCCTCATTTAGAAAAAAACATTTTCCCTGGCAGCGCTGAGGCTGTATGAGGAACAGCACTAGGGCAGTGCTGAGGTCTCTTAACAAAAAGCTGAGCTATTCCCCACGCTCTCTTTCATGATTTCCCCACTCTCTGCCTGTCCTCTCCTATTTCTATTATTTGATGTCATTCTTCCCTCCCCTCCCTGCTGAAAGCCGTGTGTATATTCTGTTACTAGTTTCTCGGCCCCAGAAGGGCCCGGGCCAGGTTCTTTGTGCCTGAAGTCAGTGTTCCTCCCTGGAGGAGCTGGAGTGTTCAAGACATGGATTGTCTACTGACATGCAGCATGCTGTCTCGCCCTGCAGTGCCAGGATCCCCAAGACATTCTCTCACCCAAGACGTAGTTGGTGGGAAAGGTAGATGAGGTGATTACAGAGATGTGGGAATGTGTCTGTGGATGTGTAGGAATGCAGGGGCGGGAGGATGGGGAGATTTTGGAGGGAAGAAAGGGTCTTTAAGGGTTCAGGCAATAGATGACGGATGAAACTGAGATGCTGTGTATGATTTTCATGCCAGAATGTGATGGCTGTTTAATAGAATGGTCTCCTGTTTGGTTTTATCATTCACATTTATTTTTATTTTATTTTATAGCTTTTATTGTCATTATACAACGAATCGTACAACGAAATTGCGAGGCCAGAATGGAGGGTTAGTCCTGAGCCGCTGCGAGTGCTCGCGCCGCCACTTTGGGCCAACTTTAGCATCATTGTATTTATATCCTGCCAAACAGCTTCCATTTGGTTTTGATATGTAATTGAGGGCCATACACTGAAGTCAAGGAGTTGCTCATTTTGCATACTGTGTTATGAATGTTTGAAAACATGCATGCATGCACGCACGCACGCGTGTGCACACACACACACACACGATAGGATGATACATCAGCAAAAATTCAGATGACAGTAGCTGAATTGTGTGATTGATGAAAGCGTTCATCTCTGTTAGTTTAGTTCATTCCTCAGGACTTGCTCTTCTGTGTGTCTTTTCTCTGTCACATTCTGTTGGTTCCCTGAGGGCCCCTTTGAGCCGTGTTTGGCCAGCTCTTCCCCTCACTTAGGCAGAACATTGCATAACCTAACTGCTTGGCCTTGGAGGATGTGGGGCTTGTCTCTATTGCTTAGCCCAAAGCAGAACCTGGTGCAAATCAACCCAGCATTTCTATATTTCTCACGTAGCATTGCTTAACTCTCTCTCTCGCTCTCTCTCTCACTCTCGCTATACCTGGTTTCATACAATTCCCAGTGCTGTGTTGGGGCTCTGTTTGCCCAGCTGCATGGCTTATTTACCTGGGGTAAAGGAAAGTCCCCTCAGACCGTTCTTAAAACACAGAATAAAATGTAATCTAAAGAGGAGAGAGAAAGAGGGGTGAGGGCAAAGCCAAGGTCTGCCAGAGTAAGAGGAAACTGGAGGGTCTGGCCCTCTCCCAGGACAGTGCTGTTAAACCTTTGGGGTAAGGCCAATGAAAGCAGCGTGTCAGGAACCTGAGATGTGATCCCACACACTTCAAGCCATGTCTCTCACCCCGACCTCTCTCTCTCTCGCACTTTCACTCTTTCCTCTCTGTCTTTCTGTCTCTCCCTCTTCCTCTATCTTTCCATACATAGTTAATATACACACTCCACACTTTCCCCCATTCCTTTTCTCTTCTTGTTTTCAGGACATAGCAGGGGGGGAAGTGCTGACTCATGGAAAGGACTTCCTTGCCCTTGGGCCTGTGGTGGTGGTTGAGCAGTGGGAAGTGCTCAGGTCCAGGCCCAGACGGCACCTGTGGCTGTGTGGAATCCCATTGCTCTCTTGTTCCCCTTTGGAGGTTAGGCCTGGAGATCCCCTTGCCAATGCCCAGTCAGCACCACAGAGCTTCAGCCACCATGTCTGGTTAGGGCCTTGAGCTTTAACCGATGGCCTGGCCAAGCCTTGATATTGCATCTAGTCATGACCGTAGATATGATGGTTATTTGTCTGGCCTGTATAGTAGTGGGCTGTCACCCTCGGGAAGTAGAGCATGCATTTTAAAGTATGAAAGACTAATTAAGAGGTACAAGTAACTACATCTTAGTAAAGTTCTGAAGCTCTTTTAAAGAAGACTTTGCAAAACTGCCCCAAGACACCAGCAATACTGAAATAGAGAATAAGTGTTGATATATAAACTTCAAATTAAATGGTAGGCTTTTTGAATTCTACATCCTAACTTCAGTGCGGTGTGGTGGTTATGCGTGTGATATTATTTCCTTGGAGTCTCTTTAATAAAATGCATGCATTTCTTTAAAGCTGCTTTATGGTTGGGTATTAAAAGCACAGAGCTGTGTTCTAATCCAGCTGGGGTATTGCCCCAGACGCTAAGTGTCTTTACAGAGCAGTGACATTAGCTTGTTTATTGGTTGCAGGGGCGTAAAGATGCTATTGTTTTAATTGCTTGTACATACTCCCGGGATCCATGGAGATTACAGAGTCTGCAGATGCCAGCATATTGGAAATGGGATAACACAATGAAACAAAAGAAAGCCAAAATATACATTAGCTATATTTGATTCGTTTTGCACTCACTTGACAAAATTGAATAAAGTGATTATATATCCTTGACACATTCAAGACTCATGGTCGTTGGGCAGATAAAGCATATACTTTTCAAATACACTGACAAAAAAAGGAATTAAGAGAGAGCATAATTTTGTGGTGCACCTATTGTAAAGGGTTTCACATTCAAACATGTTCAGTGGAAACATTTGCGGCAGGTTAATCATGTCGGCCACTGTGATAGCAAGCTGGTCACATGTTTCTGATCTTCCAACCCCCTGACATGAGCTTGATAGACGTGGCAGTGGAATGAAAGTCATCAAAAGCAGCTCTGAAACTGCCTCTGCCTGATGATGAACTATACGGTACAATTTTCTGTACATGGCCTCAATTTAACTGGTAGATGTTGATGATTATTTCCCACCTGCATTAGTGTTCCAATGAGTCATATACACACATGCACACGCACACACCGTCCGATGGCATCCTGCTTTCTCTCCACTGTTCTCTGCGTTCTTTCCCCGTCTGCTGCCTCAGGCACTCACCTACCTTTTTACATATGCACATGCTGAACTTTTGACCAGGGCCCTCTGGTGTGACATTAGCCAGGAGGACGGGGGAGAGGGGGAGAGGGAGCCAGTGGCTTTAACAAGTTCCTGAGAGCTTTGGGCCTCGTCTTGCGTGCCAGTGGGGTAATTTCACCGCGTTTCTAAGGGGCTGTTCAGTGCTTTAAATGTGACTCTGTCCCTGCTCCCTCTCTCATCAAGCTCCCTCCTTAGCTCCCCACCACCCTCTACCCCTGGCTGTCCTGCGTTTCCCCCAGTTCCTCAGGCAGCTGGCAGTGGGGCTCTAAGCCATCCCCCAGCTCTTGAAGGATGTCTCCCTGCTCAGCTAATAAGGGTCCCACTTCACCCGTTCACCAAGGGGACGGCCATTTAATGAAGTGCCTGACAACTGGCTCCACAGACTTGCGTCGACTCTCCTCCAATTGCGCCCCCCTCACCTCCTCCTCTCGTCTCCTGCTTACCTTCCCTCAGAGGGAGAGTCTCTGTGCGCAGCGTGCCATAGTGGAGGAGGATTTCCCCGCCAAAGCATTGTTAGCAGGGAGTGGTGGGGCAGGAGGAGAGGGACTTTCACTTGTGGAGCGAGGAGACGTGGCGGCAGAGCTACCGTGACAGCCGCGTGGTGCCGTGGTCGCTGGGGCGGAACACAGCGGGCAGAGGTCCCACACACCAGGCCCCTTCACCCGCCTCCAGAGCAAATGAGCTGCCAGGCCAGACTAATGGAGTCCTAATTGGTGATTAGGAGAAAGGGAAAGGTGAGGCAGTGTCTCACCTTTCCCTTTCTCCTAATCACCAATTAGGACTCCATTAGTC
>CABFOS010055546.1:0-12652 GCA_900660315.1 Diretmoides pauciradiatus | reverse complement strand
CTGTCTGTTTGTACGTGTGTGTGTGTGTGTGGGGGTGTGTGTGTGTGTGTGTGTGTGTGTTTGTGTGTGTGTGTGTGTGTATGTTTGTAATAGTGTGAAGAATGTGGATATGAGTGCAAACAAGGACCTCAAATAATCTGCATTATTACACGAGGGAGTGGAAGGAATAACACTTTAACAGAGGCAAACCCAAATTAAAAACAAATAACCAAAATATGCATATGTGTGAGGGGGCCGAGGTTGCAAAGCCAACTGCAGACCACCGGGGGTTCAAAAAACTATTCTAAGGTGAACAGCCACTAAATCGGTGTAAAGGGAAAAGAAGGAGATAAGGTACAACTAAAATAATTCCAAGGTGCTGCAACAAGGAATTTAAAGGTGAACTGACAGCACCCGTGCTGGCGAGAGATTCCCACTGAATCCTACCCTTTACGGCATTTAATCCCCAAACAACTCAAATGAACCCAGAGAACAGAAATCTACCCGAAACGGGCGACAACCTCCCCAAAGGGACAGGAACAGAAGGAAGGGAAGAAAAGGAAAGACAACCGTGACTCCAAGTCAGCCTCAAATTGGAGGAACTGACCCAAGAAGGAATCACGACCCAAGCTCTTGAGAGAGAGTTTGTGAGAGAGCCACTGCACCATGACAGGACCCTTCTTTAAGGGGCGCCTCCAGACAAACCTTCGGCCCCCTGTCTGCGGAAATCCCGGATAAGTTGTGGATCCAAAATGTGCCAGGATGGAACAGCGCTCCTCATGGCTAGAACCCTCCCAATCCACCAAGTACTGTACGCGCCTGCCCAGCTGCCGAGAGGCCACAAGGCGACGCACCGTGTACACCGGCCCACCCCCAATGAGTCGGGATGGAGGCGGCGGTACGGCTCAAGCGCAAAGCAGCTATGCCCAATTATGGGAGGGCCAAATTAAAAGTGCAAATTGCAGTGTAAAAATCTCACAGTCAAATGTAAATGTAAAACTTGAAGCAGGGGAGCATGGAGCATTCTAATGAAGCCATTGAAGGGGATTAATATGCAGGGTAATTGCTGGATCTCTTCTTTCTCTCCAAAGCCTTTTTTTAATCAACAGTAAACTAATTACTTAACCCAGGGATGTTAGGAACAAAGAGCCACATGGGTTCAGGAAGATGGGAGGAGAGCAAGATAAGAAGAATGTATCGTTTCCTAATGTCCATTCTATATATTTGTTCATACTACAATAACAGCATTATATCTCGGGGATCCAAGAGTCTCATGTAACCATGCCTGCAAAGCTTGTGGAATTTTAGATTTTTTTAGGGTGGCCACAGGAATTTAAAAAGTCTAACAATGTGTTAAACACACATTTACTAATACAAGGCCTTAAAAAAAGTAATAAATTGTCTTAAATTCAGATTGGATGGGTCTTAAATGTCACGCCGTCACTGTAGTGGAAGATATTAATGACTGCATACACAAGTGTTGAACATTTTGAAAAAACTGTACTGACTTGTCACATATCATCACCCAATCCTAGATAGAACACAACAACATAGACACACCAAAAAATAAGAGATCTGGAAACTAGTGTCTACAGTAGACAAGTAGGCTATTGATTCAGAATCAGAAAGGTCACATGGGTTTGAGAGGAACAGACACACAAAATCCCCGCAGAAAATTGGTTATAGCAGAGGGGGAGGTGGCAGCGCGGACTGGGGGTGCTCGTAGATTCGGTAGATCATATTTGTGCACATAGCCAGCCGCTATATTCTGGCTGTGTGATCCATTTGGGATTTCAGCCAGAGACACGATGATGTGCTTTTTTTATCAGAGAGAGAGGCAGAGTTGTCAGCGTCACTCGCAGCAGCTTGAGGAGCAGTGCTGCTCGTGCCCTCCTGTACGGTAACTTGTTCTACATCCCCAGTTGATTTTGTATTGTTTTTTCCCGCCTGGAAAAAACTTTTCTGCCTTTTCCCCGACATTGCGACTCGCTACTTCAGTTAATTACCGCAGCGCAACAGGTAGACCTAACCAATGTCCCAACCACTGTCATCTGCTGAGCTTTTTAATGTTGAGTTATTGTGTTGACAGCTTTGTCTTAATTATCTCATTTCCCCTGCCTCCTCAGCTGCCCAGTGGGAGACTCTTCCATGCGGCTGCTGTGATTCAAGATGCCATGTACATCTTTGGAGGGACGGTGGACAACAATGTGCGCAGTGGGGAGATGTACAGATTCCAGGTTAGTGTCTTAGAGTAGTAACCACTCGCATCATTTTTCACATCACTACTAGAAGCTTGTATGGAGAAAGAAAAGATTACAGGTTATTGAGTAGTTGTCGATGTCAGTACATTTAATTTAGTGAGCCCAATAACTTAAGTCTCTACCTCTAGTATAGCTGACTATTGGACTGTAGTTATTGCAGTTACTGCATTTCATGTTTAAATTATTCCCTTATTTTTTTCTTGCAGTTCTCGTGCTATCCAAAGTGTACCCTCCATGAGGACTATGGCAAACTGTGGGAGAACCGTCAGTTCTGTGATGTGGAGTTTATTCTGGGCGAGGTGGGTTTTCATGGTTGTCATGTGCTGCTGAGAGACTTAAGCTGCTGCATTGCTGAGAAAAATTACAAGATTCCATTGTGCTAAAATGATTTGTACATATTTCCCCCCTCTTTGTTTTGCTGTGTGCAGAGGGAAGAGAGAGTCCTGGGGCATATTGCCATAGTGACTGCAAGATGCCAGTGGCTGCGGAAGAAGATCCTGCAGGCACGGGATAGACAGAGACAGGTCAGAGCATCACTCTTAATTCATTTTAGACAACATGCATGCAGCAAGGTTGAAGCAGGACCACCAGGCAGGGATTTTCTGGTCCCATTGATTACATTTGAACAATTTAAACTGTTCAAATCACTTCACATGAGGTTCAAGTGGAACCAAGATATAATAGGAGAAGTCAGCCTTTCTCTTATTGAGGTCACACATTATCATGCCATTCAAATTAAATTATTGCCGCATGGCCTGGCATAGATTCAACCACTGGAAGTTAATATACCCACACTATACATTTGGGGCAGCTCAGTCCTGCAATATGTTCCCCAAACTTAAAGGGGCATCTACTAGTGATCTATGACTTTTATCGACCTCTATCTGCAGCCAGGAGGAATAGCAACATCATAGAAATAATCTCCTCCTACACAAGTCTGCCCCCATCCCTCACCCCTCCTGTCTTTTTACAATAAAGACTGCTTAAGGGTATGTATGACCTACTAGATCATTTCCACACCGACTGGACAATCGATCATTAGGGTCATAAGGGTTAGTCAGGGCTGGGAGGGGGCACTCGGCCCTGACTGTCGCTGCAGATTATCCTGAGGTGTGAACGGGTTCAAGACCGGAGACTTTGGCCCAACAAGATTTTTCTAACGTGTTTGATTTCATCCGGCCTAGTCTGGCCGGGCTGGTACGGTATGACCAGGTGCAAGACTGCAATCTGAGAGTGGTCCTGGCAACAGCCAATGGGAGTTTATCTCAAGGGGAAAGAAAAAGAGAGTAAACTGGGAGAGAAGTCACTTTTAACAACAACTCACATAGATGGTTTACATCAGTAAGATTCCCAACTCCACTTGCTTTACTCTTGATAAGTTGCTATACAATTATATTTGGTGGAATAAGATTCATATAAAATGGTATAAAATAGCAGTGTGTCTAGATCAATCCACATGAGAATACAGTTAGAAATTGCTGTCCCAATGCACATATGATATAGCGATATGGCCTAGTTGATGGTCATATTGGCTACTCACTATTAGCACACATCATCATGAACGTTGATGAAAATCTTCAAATCCAGTCAAGAAATCTGAGTAAAAATAAATTGTGCAGTAAATCTGATGAGAAGCACACACCAATCATCACATTTTTTAAATTTTGGCTTTGCATTTTTGCCAATCCCTATCTTGCTCTCAATGAACACTATAAAACAGCTGCTTCAAATTCAAGCATCAGGCATCAGGAAAAAACTAATCCTGGAGGAACTGTTAGTCCTTAACAGTTGTGTGCATATTTGTTATTTGTAATAATATGAAGGAACGCTGTAGGGTGCAAAATCAACAACCCTTTGAAGTGAGGAAACATTAAATACTATTAAAACAATATAGATATTAATACAAACAATTGAGACAGTGGGAGATCTTTGCTAAGAGGAACTTCAGTTTAAATGTTGTACAGAAAGTGTTGCGTAATCTGCTCTTTGTCCTGTCTCTGTGTGCAGAAAAGTAAACAGGAGAGCAGTGAGGAGAGTGATGAGGGGGCAGCTGGAGGTCCAAGGGATATCCCAGGAAGCAGCAGACCATCGGGTACACAGCCTATGCTAGAGGTGTCCATAAGGGAAGCGGAGGCCCAGCCCTTTGAAGTGCTAATGCAGTTTCTTTACACAGACAAGATCCAGTACCCACGCAGAGGTCAGCGCTCTCCACATGCTCACCCTGTTTATCAATTGCTGGCTAGTAACTGCATCAATCCCCGAGAGGGAGCAAAAACTGATTGATAATTTGTCATCTTCCTGCTTGTCTGCATAGGCCATGTCCAGGATGTTCTCTTGATCATGGATGTATACAAACTCGCACTTAGTTTTAAGCTGTCGCGACTGGAGCAGCTATGTGTGCAGTACATTGAGGCATCTGTAGACCTGCAGAATGTCCTGAGTGTTTGTGAGAATGCCAACAAGCTGCAGCTGGACCAGCTCAAGGTATGTCATTACAAAATTGAGGATGGAGGTGCTGATGAGAGAGAAATTGTGATAGCTTAGCTCTTTCATTTGGTCTAACACTCATGCCAATATACTTTCTTCTTCCTCCAGGAACATTGCCTTAATTTTGTGGTCAAGGAGACTCACTTTAACCAGGTCATTATGACTAAGGAGTTTGAACACCTGTCCACCCCTCTGATTGTGGAGATAGTGCGACGTAAGCAGCATCCCCCACCCAGGTTGTACTCAGACCAGCCTGTGGACATAGGAACTTCCCTAGTGCAGGACATGAAGGCTTACCTGGAGGGAGGTGGCTTGGAGTTCTGTGACATTATTCTGTTGTTAGATGGACACCCACGGCCCGCTCATAAAGCCATACTAGCGGCCCGCTCCAGGTAGGGACTCGACAGTACACTTTGCAAAATACATCTACTGGGCATTTTTGTTCTAAAAGTACAGAAGTACAGTATTTACTTTTCAGTTTGGTCATGTGTCTTATGCATTTACTCTCCAGTTACTTTGAAGCGATGTTTCGCTCCTTCATGCCTGAGGACGGCCAGGTGAATATCTCCATTGGTGAGATGGTTCCAAGTAAGCAGGCCTTTGAATCAATGCTGCGCTACATTTACTATGGGGACGTCAACATGCCTCCAGAAGATTCCCTGTATCCTTCTCAATGTCAAAACATGTTATTTTTATTTAACCAGGTTTCCCTCTTGTTTTCCTGGCAGACCTCACAAAAAAACAACATTAAGACAAGTTGTTGTACACAGAGGGGTGGGGGGTCGGGCACAGCATTTATTATGATTCATGTGTCTTATGTTTACAATGCCTTCAGAAAGTATTCAACCCCCTTGATTTGTTTCTGAATTTTGTGGTGCTGCATCCTGAATTCAAACTGGATTGAGATCTTTGTCCGTAATCTACATAAACTTCTCCATAATTACAAAGTGAAAACATGTTTTTAGAAACGTTTCCAAATTCGCTGAATGATATAGAGAAATCTAATTTAATAACTATTCAACCCCCTGTACTTTGTGTCAATACTTTGTAGAAGCACCTTTGGCAGCAGTGACAGGTTTGAGTCTTCTTGAATGTCTGTGTCTGTTTGGTACATCTGGATTTGGGGATTTTCTCCCATTCGTTGCAGATTATCTCAGGCCCGGTAAAATTGGATGGGGAGTGTCTGTGTGGAGCTGTGTCTGTGCTTTGACTGGGACACTCAAGGTCTTTCACGGTCTTGTTCAGAAGCCATTTCAGGATCTACACTTAGGGTTATTGTCATGTTGGAACATTCATCTTCTCAATCTAAGGTCTTTACCTGTATTGGGCTCTATTCCCTCTCACCTTACATGTGTCCCAGCCCCTACCACTGAAAAGCCTCCCCACAGCATGATACTGCTGCTGCCACCAGCATCCTTCACTGCATAAATGGGTGATGACGCTGTGCCCTGTTTCTACCAGACACAGCACTTTATATTACGGCTGGAGTCCGATTTAGGATTCATCTGATCACAGAATCTTTTTTTTTTGCCTCAGGCTCTGAGTCTTTCACTGCCTTTTTGCAACCTCCAGCTGTGTTCCAGATGTGCCTCTTCCCAGGGCTGGCTTCCTTGTGGCCAATCTATACAGCCCAGAGTTATAACATGCTCGCTGACTGTTGTTCTTCCTGCCCGTCTCCTCAGTTTAGTCGGACGACCGGCTCTAGGAAGTCTGGGTAGTTCCATTTTATTTCTTCCATTTCCTACTGTGCTCTTGTGAAATCCCCAAACTGTCCAGTCATGGGATCGGCGACGAGGCGGAGTCCAATCAAGTTCACATCTAAAGGTCATTGAAAGGGATTTGGATGCACCTCAACTAAGTTTAGACTGTCACTGCAAAGGGGTTGAATAAGTTGACTCAAAACATTTCAGAATTCTACCATGGCATAATGTCAAAGTAGCAATGTTTTGAGTTATGATAGGTTATTGTGCGTAGATTGGTAACAAGAAAATTCTAATTTAATCCATTTTGTATTCAGGCTTTAACATCACAAAGATTTGAATACTGTAACCAAGTCAAATAACACTTCTTACTGCTGTAACAACTGATTTCCTCCTGAGATAAATGCCAATCTGTCTACAAGTTACAAGTTGACAAATAAGATAATGTACATAACCAAAATACAATCAAAATCACAAACTAATTGCAAAGTTATAATTTTCTACACCAGTGCTCAAAAGAAGGTGGTCCAATGATCTTAGTTTTCAGTTCAACCAACATCAGTAGGATTTTCATTGGTGTGTATAGTGCTAATGGGACAAAGCAGTTTGTGTCACTTCCTTGACTCTTGATACAGTTATCTGTTTGCTGCACCGTATTATTACGGTTTTTCAAATAACAGGCTGCAGGCCTACTGCAAGCAGAATCTGGAAATGAACGTTACTGTGGAGAACGTCCTGCAGGTATTTGTCTTTTAGTCCGGGGGGAGCACTGACCTAATTTGGCTCTGCTGTCCCTTTTTAAAAATAAAAAATAAAGCAACTTTGTGTGTCATTTGTTCACACAGTTCTATCAATATTTCCCCCCTTCAGATTCTGGAGGCAGCAGACAAGACCCAGGCCCTGGACATGAAGAAGCACTGCCTACACATCATTGTCCACCAGTTCATCAAGGTTGGTGGGCTAGTATCCGGAGCCCTGGGGGTTTGCTGCCCACTCACTGCAGCTGAGCTAACCCCCTAGCCCTGTCCTCTTTGTGGGAGACTGACCCCCTTGGCCTGGCGTATCACCCTCCACCTTCTGCATAGAGAAGACTGTTTACAGCCAGGCCGGCTGTACAAGCACCTTATCCCTCAATGTTGTGGGTCATAGTGCCACTCTTGAGTATTGTTTGTTTTTGAAGGAATCAGTGAGAGTACTTGAGTCTCTCCCTTTCACTGTGGTGTTAGAGTAGATGTACTGGTTTGTAGTGTTTCAGTTCTGCTTCTTTCTGTTTATCTACAGTTGTGTTTTTTCTGCATGAGTAATAAAGTGCTGCCCATCCCTCATTTTACTTGGCTTGAGTATATATTGCTTTCATAGTCAAAGTCTTTCTTTACTGTTCATTTTTTGCATTTTTTTGCTCTCCTCCCCTTCCAAAGGTATCCAAGCTTCCAAACCTGCGGTCTCTCAGCCAGCTGCTGCTGTTGGACATCATCGAGTCCCTAGCCACACACATATCAGACAAACAGTGTGCTGAGATGGGCTCTGACATTTAGGATGACCTGGAGGGCTGGGTACTTTTCCTTCTCTCATAGAAGCCCTGCATATCGTCTCGACCTCGGCACTACTTCTAGTCATTCCCTCCCCATATGCAGTACTTTTATTTATGTTGGACCTTGCATGTCTTAACTCCCAGTGATTACCTTTATCCACACAGTATGACGTACCTGTTTCTGTCATGTGAAATGATAACATACCTTTGGGCAAGATGTACTATGTACTACTAACTACTAGTACTCAGATGTACTATTACTCTACATATAGACTGGGAGTGACATTGACCATGAATGAACCTACATATTCTAGAGAATTGATTGATTGACATGATCAAAAAAGTACAATTGTTATCCATTTATTCCTTCATGTGTTCATCTTGTATCTGCAGAGCAAAACTCAGATTGATTCTGCAGAGTATTGTTGCTGCATTTATTATTTTTGTCTGAGATATGCAATGTACTGTAATTCCTACTGGTGGCACCGCAGAAATTTTGAAGTGTTGCACCTTGTTTCAAGTGTTTTGGTCAGATCGGGTCCTCAGTCATCTAAATGCAACCAAATCAAACATGCTGTTACAGTAGGTAGATTATTCATATTCATCACTTATGTTCTCAATTCTGCAAGCAGTTAACAAGGAAGGATTAAAGTGTCATCAGGAATAAAAAATAATTTGTATTCTCTGCATATGACGTGCAGTGTCTGTATCAGATATTTGTTCATTTGATCTATGTTTTGACGATGGCACACAGACCTTTATATTTGTGATAATAACCCTCGGCTACTATAACTGACGAGAAATATGAGCTATGTGTATTTAGTGACAATATGCTGTTATTAAATGTTTACCCACATGGGTTCCATGTATTTAAGGCCTTAATAAATATCCTCATGTAATGACTTGTTGAACTGGGTCTGTCATTTCATCTGCACAGTGTGCACTATTCCCTCATCTGAAATGCAGGAGCAGTGGAGACTGGACTAACTCGATACCAGCACAATGGGTCTCATTCAACGTCAAAGCTTTCAACACTTGGTGCCAGAATATGCCTCTAACTGTTTTTAGCTGTAGGGCTGTACTTTTTTTTGTATGAATCAGCACAGTTGCTGTTGTTTGGGAACAAGATTGGATGCCTCATAGTTGTAAGAGACCTCCAGAATATTTTTTAAATGTCTCAAAATCAAAACTGGTACACATAAGATTGTCAATCTATCTATTGATATCTTTATTTGTGGATTCACCATAACATTTCTTATGTTGGATCCTGACATTTACATGTAATTCTCATCCTTGACATAGACTAAAGCCCATTTAATCCATATTCTACCAGGAAAAGCTAGAGGTTAATCCTTGACCTTTATCTCGTCACATCAGCAGTGTCCTTCAGGAGTTTCAGCTTCCACAGATCTCTGGTTGATACGCTTGGACAATGCCCCTTAGTATGAGTGGGAAAATTCCTGCAACTTCTGCAAGGTTATGACACCATGAGTTAAACAATTAATTTTATATTTAGAGGAAGAGGGATACATTGGACAAATGTAACTGGTTACTTTGATTTGATAAATAACCCTCTACAAGATAATCAGGCCAATAACTCAAGTTATAGGTGTGACTTAAAGAAATGGTGCGATCTGGGATGGTTGAAACTTCCTTTTGGACGTCTCTGATAATTCATTTAAGATTTTGTTCCATGAGATTCAGTGAAAGAGGCTGCACTAAATGCTAAGGCACAAGATTGGATTTCCTATCCCTGCCAGGTGTACACCGAGATCTATAAAGACTCAGTGAAAATCACAGTGTTGGACTCTTTTGGACTCCTTTGTAAGTGGTATTGCTATGAGCACAAGGTGCTATTCAGAGCCTTGATACTTGAGACACTTTGCAAATCAAAAGCTTTTCCCTTTATTTCCTTAGTCTGTGAACACCTTGACTATAATAATGATCCACTCGCATCACTGACATCAGTAAAATGTTTCCTCCGGAATAATTAGAACTTCAAATGAAGCCACAGGTACTGAGAGTCCCATAGAAATGGGCCATTATGGTAACCGCTGGGATAGGTCTTAGCTCTTCTTCTTTTTGTGTGTTCCCCATGCCAAGCTTGCTCAGGTTTCATTCATTTAAGTCTACTTGTGCACACACACAGCCCAGAATCCCACTGGTCATATCTGGTTTCATCTAAAAAGAGTGTTCATTGTTCACTGCAATGATATTTATCGCTGAGACAAAACACTATGTCTGTTGTAATGCCACAGCCTTGGATTATCTCCCACTTATCAGGTGCATTTTATTAAGGAGCTCGACGAGGTGGGCTGACTGGGTCTGTCTAACTACCACAGTAGGTGGGACGGACTGCAGAGCCACTCTCAATCTCTCAATCTGTTCCTCCACCTGAACAGAGGAGCAGAAACAGGAGAAACAGAAACAGTGTGTGTGTCAGTGGCAACAAGAGAAACAGAAGATGGTTTTTCTGACGACTAAAATAATGCAAAGAACTGCACTTTTTGTGACATTTGGGGGTCTGGTCACTTCTCTCATCACCACGTTCCTTCCACTGTGGAAGACGATGAACTCTGAACTAAATGAAGTGGAGAACTGGTACTCTGGTCTGTTTCACACCTGCATCTTCACCGAGGAGGTTGGAGTGCAATGTAAAGCCTACGAGTCCATCCTTGCGCTCCCTATGGACTTGCAGGTCTCCAGGGTGCTCATGTCAGTGTCTATAGGCACTGGTGGTCTAGCTGTGCTGGTCGCCTTCCCGGGGCTGGAAGGGGTGGAGCTGTGCTCGGGGCAGCAGGGCCTGAAGAAAGGGTTCCTTATCCTCAGCGGGGTGCTGTCCTGGGTGTCGGGGCTCACTACTGTGGCCCCTGTCTCCATCGTGGCTTATACAACTGTGGTGGATTTCTGGGATGACAACTTGCCTGACGTGATGCCACGCTGGGAGTTTGGAGAGGCAATGTTCTCTGGATGGTTTGCAGGTCTTACGCTGCTCATTGGAGGTACACTCTTCTTCATAGCTGTGTGCATGGGGGACTATGACCAGCAGCCACCGAGCCCCCCAAACACCCCGCAGGTGAAGCAAAGGAGAAAGCAGTACCTAAAGACGGAGGTTTTATAGCTTTTGTTACCATCAAATGTGTGTTTGCTACACATTTTAATACTTGATTTCAATGACATGAAAATGGCAAAAGAAGATTAAATCCACAAGCTTGTGAATTTAGCAATCAGATAATGAAAGTCCCTTTTGAAATATTTCAGAAGCCATATTCGTGTGTTTTGACCATGGTGAACAAAGATAAAATATTTCTGATTCCAGTCTGCATGAAAGGAGTTAATGGTTATCTGTCTTTCATTTGTTAAGTTCTCAGTAAAATGAAGTTATTAAACAAATTTCTCTCCAATTGTACACATGTTACCTCGTTGTACAGGTTTGATGAGGATAAAAATATCAAGGAATCATCCAAGTAACTAATGTGAGAGAATTACTCATAAGCAAACATTAGCCAGATTCAGTTAAAGTGTCCAGTGTCCCAGATCATGTCATGATATGAAGGTTATTTAATTACCAGTTGATATGCTCAATATGTAAGTAGTACTTAGAACGTAGAACTACTAGAAATACCATGATAGAATAAGTAATAGACTTCCATTCAATAGGTTAAACTATTGCTATTATTTGTTTTAACATGTATTGAATGAAATATAAAAAGTAAATGTTAATGCTGAAAATTCCATCTACACTGCATTTTATGTGATATGTGAGAAGTGAAGTAAAAAAAGCAGCTAAAAAAGCTAAAAAAACGTTCTTTTTAAAAATGTATCAAACAATACTCAGGCAACGAAATAGTGCCTAAAAACACGAAGTACAGCAGTGAAATACTTGCTCTCCAGCTCTGGCCATGCATGTTACAACAGTATCTTACTTAGAGGAACCATAACCTCAACAAGCATGGTAATGTCTAAGATTAACTACACTGAAAAGATAAATTCTATCCAAGCCAGTGCTGCCTCGGGTCTCTCAGCCCACTGCTGGGCCAGGAGTGAATAGCTTAATTTAATAAGAGATGCATTCCAGTGCCACGGCTCTTCTGTGTTGAATTTCGTTTCAGGGAGGAACTTGGCACCAGGGGTTTGCTTTAATGCACCATTTGGCTTTGGTACACTTCAGTGAATTGTAATGACTTTTATCTGATGTAGATGTTTGTAGAAGCACAAACATTTTTTGCTATGTCACATAATTAATTAATCAGATCACTTTGTATCATATCAAGCTTTATCCCGATTGCACAGATATGTTACTTTCTCAGTTGTTTAACCGCCCTGTTGAACAAACTCCAATTTAATCCACTTATATAGTAAGAATCAGTGCAGTTAAATCTACCCTACTAACTGCTGACACTAATATTTTGACAGTCAATGATATTTTAGCCCATGAATGATTCACACTACACTCCTTTAATCTGGGTTTTTGGATGGTGCAGCTCTCCCTGACCCATGAGGATTAGAGTACTCCTATAATTAAATTAAACTTCTTGTTGTCTGCATGTGCATGAGCCCTTTACCCCCCACTCTCACTCCCCTCATACATATTTATATGTGCTCAGACACATACAGAGAGGAACACAAACAAAAGTCACACTCAGACATGTGCACATGTCAGCTGTCAGCACACTTGTGCACAATTAGCTGCA
>CABFOS010055542.1:1326-21507 GCA_900660315.1 Diretmoides pauciradiatus | reverse complement strand
AAAGAACCCCCACAAGCCCCGCCCCCTCTATAAAACACACAACACAACTGGTCCAGGAACAGATCTTAAATGATCATTGTTTCCTACAGACTTCACTTTCCCAGGCCCGGCTCAGCTGTGGCGTTTATGATCAAGGGCACAAATCCAACAGATCAGCCTGTTGTGGAAGTGACACTCGTCCTGGATGTGACATTAGTCTGTTGATTTAGTTTACAAAACACACACAGGTTATTTCTAATATACAGAGAACGTCTATTGTTTTTCTTTTCTTTCTTTCTTTCTTTCTTTCTTTCTTTCTTTCTTTCTTTCTTTCTTTCTTTCTTTCTTTCTTTCTTTCTTTCTTTCTTTCTTTCTTTTTTTCTTTCTTTCTTTCTATCTTTCTTTTTTTCTATTTTGACCTAATCTTGTTCGGGCCAACATAAATAATGTTTAGCAAAATAAAAAAGAACAAGTTCATGAGTCTTGTGATGCGAGTCCTTGTTTTGAATGAATGAATGAAAAAGTTTATTTCGAATAATTAAGAAAGAAAAATAGAAAATATATTTAAAAAAATACAAAAAAAAACAGTTCGAAAAGGAGCAGGAAGAAGTTTAAACTTATAGATTCCTGTTTTGCTAAGAGATACGAACAAGAAGGACCCATAAAATCCGATTTTAGAATGATATTACAGCCTGCAAACATAAAAAATCAAGCAAAACGTGGTAATAATAATAAGTGGTATTAATAAATAATATTACAGTGATGCCATAGGAGATTTTTTTTAAAATGCAAAAAGGTCACTATAAAGTCTCCACTGAGTCCCTGGAGGAATATCACTGTGATTCCGTCAAGGTGTTTTCATATAAACTAATAGCTTGTATAATAGTTCAGGATGAGTCATCTCCAGCAGCAGACAGCTTTACTCTCTGCACTTTGTCCCGTTACCTGCAGTGCTCCTCTTCAGTGGTTGTAGCTCCAATTACTTAATGCAAAATGTAAACAATTTGCGATGCCTTTAAAAACCGAGAGCGTCATCTAGTGGATAGTCAATAGGCTGACCTGAGTGCAGTTTGTTCATCTGAATCTGAATCACTCAATTCGTTACAGTTACAATAAATCTACATCAAAATGTGCATGTGGTGTATCGACAAGTCAGTCTCAGTAACTCAGCAATGCAGTAGGATCATTCATTACAGTGCATTCCATATGATATAGACAATAAACTTCATGCATGAGCCTGCATGTATAACACTCAGCATGTTGAATCACTGTGCAGCATCAGAGATCAGAGCATTGTGGAGAATGGTCACAACCCCTGAAGTGCTGTAGTGTGCACGACAGCAGGATCGTGCAAACAACACAGAGCAATAACAAATAATACCTAGAATGGGTTAAAGTAGGTGGTGGTGGTGAGATTATCAGTGGTAGGATTACAGTGAGTTTCATAGGGGAGGTGAGCGAGAGTGCAGAGACGGTGTGGATGCACAGGGGTAGAGAGTCTTAGTGGTGCTGATGTTAATTAATCAGTTGGCCATTTGATAGCTTGCTCTATTTAGTCTCCAGCTGGGTAAAGCCTTTCAAATCTGCAAAGTATATACCCTGGAATATCTCTCAAAGGCCTAATATTATATGAGGCTATTTTGTTTTCACAGCGTTTTTTTTTAAAATGGCACATGATATATGACTTAGTTTATTGCTCTCGTAGCTTTAGGAACAAACCATTTTTGCTCCTGCAATCTGCAATGCAAACAAATGATATATGAGTGTATGATCTATCATTTATTGTCACAATGCAACGCTTGTATATCTGCAGCTGTGATTCTTGGATTTTGTCCCCAGTTGATAACCTTTAACTTCATCATGTTATAATGAATATTTCACACAACTGCAGTATTCCTTTATTTCACCATATTTTGAAAGTACAAAACAGTGTGACCCTCTCTTGCTGCTCATGTTGTTTGAACCATGGGAGAAGAAATCAACTATTGCTGTAATCTTCACCATGAACATCCACAGCATTTAATCACTTCAACCAAGGCTAAAAAACAATACAATCCCAAGTTCTTTCATAAACCTTGTCATTGGACAGACAGTACAGGGCATAAACTACATTGTATTTGAGGCCCCAGCTGCCCTTTGCCTTTGTTGTTTTCATTTGTGTCCGCAGTAGGACCGTGCAGCGCCACAGCCTTTAATCTGAGCTCTCTGGCACTGTGTCGTGTTACAGCAGCACACAATAGGGGCTGTGTTCTCCACTGAGGTGCCACAGCTGGGGCCTCTGGGCATGCTCAGTACACAGCACCGTCCTGTTCTTGTGAAGAATAACTGCAGGCGTTCCATAATTGACATGTACCAGAGAAATTATAGTGACATGTAGCTTTACTTTACTACTACTTCCACTATTGTGACTTTGGACAGAAAACTTGAACTGAAGAAAAGAAACATACTCAATGCAGCAGGCATCAGCCCATAGCTGTACTTGGGAGCGTCCTCACGCTGTAAGGAGCAGGATTCCCAGCGAAGTACTTGGCTCTTTAGTTAGGCTGCAAGGATGGGAGCCAAGAGGTGTCAGTCAGCAGGCCCAGCAGGCCTTCAGATGCAGCCAGACCCACAGGAAGTCAGCCCTCAAACATGGTGGTCCCTCTCTTACAGAAAACATATCCCGGCCAACACACACACACACACACACACACACACACACAAACACACACACACACACACACACACACACACACAAACCCTTTCCCTATGCAGAATACAGAAAGATGACAGTCATGATTTACATTAGAGATTGTCACAGCCAAAACAGCAGTCAGCACTTTCAGCACTTTCTTTCGACTGTCACCTCGGTCAGAAAACTGAAACTGGATCAGACCTGTCAGGTTGAGTACCCTCATGCTCACATATGCAAAAGGATAATTTTGAGCAGATGATGTCCTGGGCCTGTGATTTATAACAGTCCTCTGGATTTTGAGCAGTATGTGAACGACGCCATTAGGATCAACTCACTTATGTCACAGCATGAACAGCAGTTTGAGCGGAAAGCCGTTTCCACCAAAACATTTATTAGAAAATACATTTCAGATTTCACAATGGTCGCATCGATTTCATCACTATGATCTATTTGCGATTCATCTGTTTTCACTACATTTACAAGATGCAGGTCAATCAAAACACAATGACATAGCAATGAGACAAAATTAACAAACCATGTTGAAATCAGCACTTGTGAAAATACAATTTAAAAAAAAAAAGTAAATTCATATTTAATGACTAATACTTAAAAGATAAATGTATTTTCAAGTTCAATCTACTTTGTATTTTGAGTTGTTTTAAATGAATATTCATGCTGGAATGGCTTTCATACAGAAGCTATACTTTAAGATCTTTTTCTTAGTTGGGCAAAGTAGGACCACAGTACATTTTCAGTATGCTGCTATCACACTTTATTAAAAATAGAAACATATAGCACTTTTCATACAGACTACAATGGTCCACTGGTATTATTTTCGAAAGTAAATTAAATACTATAAAACACTCATTTGGCCAAAGTTCACTGTAGAAATGTCTCAAAAAACAGGAAAGCCTTGATCAACCCTCAGCCTTGATCAACCCTGTTACTGAGATCACCGTACTTCACCCCGCCAGCACACACCGTTTCATAAAATAAAAGTTGCATGGAGAAGAGGTGCAAAAATGTGAATATGGACAAACAGAAAAAAGGTGTTGTTCAGTGAGGGAAATAAATGCACATACAACTGAGTTTAAAAAAGATGGCACATTTATTGCAACATAAATGTTATATACATTTTGTGTTTTTCTGTTACAAGAGACAGAAAATTCAAATTCTTGTTGCTGTATTTTTTGATGTGCATCAACAATGCCTTGAATTTCTTTTGACACAAGAACAAATCTTTTATCAATCAACAATGAAGACTGAAGAATAAGATCGAGATCGCACCGTTAGGAATCTGGAGCTCGTACAATGCCTTATGAGTACTAGACTATGAGCAACAATCCTACCATGTTCTTGAGATGCTTTTTGTAAAGGTCTGATAAGAATGGACAGGTTATGGTAAATAACCGTACATTTTACTATCTAATATAGTAAAATAAAGTAAGAAACTTTTTACTCAAAACTTTTGCTTTCAAAAATCTAGAAAGAGTAATATTTAGAATTCAAGAAATATTCTTACAGTATTATTGTATAAAAGACTAACTACAGTGAAAAATAAGCCAAATGTTTTTTTTCTTTTGATTTTTTTCATATATTATACAAGGGAAAGTATCTGGGATTACAGCAAAGTCTAACTTGGCAAACAGAGGAGCAAAGAAATATAGGAAGGAAATTAAAAAAAAAATGAAGGAAAGAGAGCAGGAAGTGACATACATTGTACCCTCAATCAAAGTCTGCCAACATGAATACTAGCCCATGAATACTGAAATGAAGAACAAGGCCACATGCAGTCAGAGAATACATAATTGTTTAGTTTCCCCCACACAAAAACAAAGTAGTGAAATCCTAAATCCTTTATGTAAACTCGTGGTGTGGCATCCTTTATTCTAAATGATTTCCCTTTTTACAGAATACTCATTCTGAATGTGGCAGCTTTGTTTAAGGTGTAGATTATGATGGAAGACAGTATACAAAAAAATACATGGAATATAAAGCAAGTCTTAAGACCAATGACTGAATAAAGGAGACATATAACACATGCACACTGATAGGGAAAAATAAAGCCATGACCAATGTCTTGAAACATAAAATAAAATAACTGCTTTTGTTCAGTATTGTACTACAGCACAGTTCTATGAGACCAACTACTGTTGATATTAAACCGCAGGTGAATCCATGAAGTATCTAGTGTGCTTACTGTATTGGTTACATCACTGCTCGGATCAAAACACCATTTAAAATAACTTAGAAATTCTCTCTGCTAAATCAAACTGGACATCGTATGCTGGAAGTCTAGAGAAACAACACAAATAAGCATAGCTAGTTTTTACTTAGAATAACTGTTTTTGAAACTTACTTCCTTGAGTAACAGAAAGAAAATTAAGCGATATGTTCATCAGGCCAGGAGATAGTGTGGTCGTCGTTTTGAAACTACTTCTTCATTATGCAATCGGGAAATGGCGGGAAATGACCAAAAAGAAGCCATTTCTGCGCTGAAGTCAAGAGCATGTAACTGTCAGGCTAAACTTAGACAACAATCTGTAAAATATGTCATTGTTTACATTTAACACTATATGGCAAAGGAACCTAAGGGCAGTGAAGTCCCCTTTTCCTTTAGTTAAGACACTAAAAATATGCAGGGAATGCTAAGGTTTGCAAATAGTTTGCTCTCTGTATTTTACCTGCTCACTACCAAGGAAAAAAAAGACAACTAAAGTTGACATTTCAGTAAAACTAGAGTTTGCCATCCTTTGCCATGTCACCTTTGCTAGGCAATATTGTTCATGCTGGTGTAGTAGGGCCTATTATTCCACTGCTGAGCTCATAAAATTGGCTCAAATTCAGTATTCTTCTAATTTCAGTGAGTAGCATCTAGACTTCTCTAAACTACAGACACAAGCATTAGGTAGTTGGTTGGTTGGTTTGGTTAAAGATGTGGCTCATTGCGGAATGAATAAAATATAAATATAAATAATATATCATCTTTTTGAAAATGGGGCGCTTAAGTCTTGAGCTCTCACAACCAACAATCATTTTCAGTTGGGTATAAATATGACTCTAAACTGGCCAATAAATTAATTTGAATCTAACCGTCTAAGTGCCCAAATGTTTCCCCCTCACCTTGGACTGGACTAGCCCAAGACTTACTATGGTGGAGTGCTCAGCCTTACTGGTAACACTGGCAAACTGTAGATCAACTGAAAAGCCACATACCTCTCTTTGAAATTACTTAACTTTCCCTTTAGACGTACATGTTATAGCTCAATAACATAATAAATAGAAAAAAAGAAATAGACAAACAAAAAACAATTGCTGTTACAATGCATTCGTCAATTCAGTTTAGGCACAAGGCAATTTCCACATAGGGTTGGAGGAGATTGCGACAGTCTCTGATTGTTCAGAAGCAACGTGCTTCTTTCAGACAGTGATATGTGCTGAAGTTTTTCGTGTGGGCAGAAATTTGCTGATGGACATTGGCTGTTGTCACAAGGGACTGGACACTGGGTTTTTCTTCAATCTGAGGATTGGATTGTGTTAGTCTTGTAGTTTTGTTTCAAGTGGTCTGTCTCCTCCAATTGGTGTCACAAACTGTGTGTCCCGTCTGTCATTTGGAAACAAGGTCACCAACTCAATCTCACAGAAATGATCTGGATCAACTCGATCTGGAGAGGAGAAGAGATAAATATCTTAAACAGATGCACATCAAATAATTCATCACAATAGGTACAAAACAAGTTATACTGTATACTCCTTCAAAGTTATCAAATCAAATTAATCTATAAGTACGATTCATATTTCTGCATAGTTAAAGAAAATCCTAATGAGGACTCCAGCGAGGTGAGGTGTACCTGTCTGCTACTCAGAGGTGGCCCATGGGGTTGGATGTGTCAGTGAGGCCAGGATGGATGCCTGTGTGGGCTTGTTGGGCGTCGCCAGAGACCCCAGACACTTTTTCCTCCTCCCTTCTCTTAAGGCAGGCCGCTTTGGGGTTCAGGTTCCGCTCTGTAGGTTCACGGAAATAGGAATCAAACCTTTCTGTCAGTTTTTCTCATTTCTTTTGATAAAATCAATGGGAGCTTAGGTCTATTGAGTCTTGATACAGCATTCGAGTGAGTAAATGTAGCATAAAGGCCTGTTGTCACAGTACCAACATTTTGACTTCAAACCAATAAGTTTAATGATCTAAAAACCTGATATTACTAAGATAGCACAGAAAACAAGAATAAAACATCAAGCAAAGTGTTAACACACTTGACAGCTTTGTAGCAACTTTTATACAGGGCTGTTGATTTGTTGCCTGGGAGTCCATGGCCTCCATGGCCAATTCCCCATGGAGGGCGTGACGCGTGTAGAGGAACATGTGCTGGCTTGTCCGGCTTCCCACCCACAGACACTCTGTTTGTCCACAAACAATTGTGTCTGTGGGTACGCCCGGCCAAGCCGGAGGCAATGCTGAGGATCGAACCTGCGACCACAGGGTTGGTAGGCAGTGGAATAGACCACTACACTACCCGGGTGGCCCGAGAGTCCTTTTTTGTTATGGAAATAGTTCCATGTTTTGCTCCTAGTACCAGATTTGTCAACCAATTTAGGTAGACTGGGATTCAGTTCAGGATGTGCTGGTCTGTTTGATGCTGTTGCTATGTTTTCAGCTGTTTGATTTGGATGAATTTTTGCACTGCTGCTGCAGTCTGTCAACAGCCCCACTGCGGATGGCTATTCCATTCCTCCTCCTTTTAACTAATCCAATGAAATGAATAACTAATCCAATCCACACACTCTGTGTACACCCTCTGGAAGTGATGCTGAAAAAGAATTTCAGCTTGGTGATCACATTTGGTGAAAGTATTTAAAGTTTCTAAAATCCAATATTGAATTAAATCATTTGGAACGGTATTGAAGTATTACTGAAATTCTGATGCTAGCATAAAGTAATTCATAGGTCAAATTGATTTTAGTTGCCCACTGACCTCTAACTTGCTGCTCCAAGTTAAGTATGACCGCCACAGCCTGGTGAAGGATGAGCAGCTTAGTCTGGGGCTTCTCGCTTTTCAGGTGCAGCTGGCACATGCGACCCAACTCCTTGAAGGCCTCGTTGATGTCTCGCACTCTTAGACGCTCACGGGCATTGTTGGCCATCCTCCTCTCGCGCTCACGCTCAGCCTTCTGCTCTGGGTTTAGATCCTCATCTTCATTGATACTGCTGAAGAGGGGAGATGACCACCCAAGATCAGGGAGGTTAAAACACTGTCTGAAGATTAAATACACGTTAAAACTATTATTGATTTCAAAGTAGAAGATCAATGTATTTGATCATGCTATAATGACATCCTGTTCAAAATCATGATATACAGAAGGACTAATTCTGTGCTGTTGCAGAAGATTGCTGCCCCTAGTGGTTCCAATCTCACTTGAGAATTTTGATTTAATTGTGCACTTCCATCAACATCAAAGCAAGTGGGTGAAAGACAAATCTATAAAGACAAGTCTATTTTATGGCTTTGGTTCAAAATATTTCCTTTTAAATTAAACAGAAACCTTTTTTTCTGCATGTTTGTTGGCATATCCGTTTGCATGTTCTTACCTTGTGCGGGTGCCTCCGCGGGGTGTTTTGATGTCTCTCTTGTCACTCTCATCATCTGACCTGACGTCATCAGAGGAGTTGTCATGCATCTCTTCTTTGTCTTGGTTCTCCATCTTCAGCTCCAGGCTGGCTGCCACCTGCCCAGCCAGACCTGTTGTAGACAATGTCCACGTAGAGGTAAGACACCATATTTGAAGAGATTCATATAGGTCTTAAACTCAGGTCATTAAATTACAATATGCCCGTATCATGGCATGTCATGATAATATATACGAGCCCATAAGGTTGTTGAGACTGAGGAGTGCATCAGACCTCTGAAGGTTTCCAATTGGTGGTTGAGGTCTGCGGTGGATGTGGACCCGGCACTGGGCAGTCCTCCATGGCTGTTGTTGAGGCTGGCAGCATCATCGCGATGGGCACTACCCTGTAGCAACACACAGGAGAAGGACATTGTCACTTCGCTCTAGTCTAGACAATACATATAACAATACTTTTTAGCAAGAGAGAAGCGCATGGCAAGTCAGATATGTCACACGTATTTCCTCAACTCTAAAATGGAACATACTTTCAGTGGCCACTTTATTAGGTACATCTGTCTAGTACTGGGAAGTACCCCTTTTGCCCCCAGAACAGCCTGAATTCTTTGTGGCAAGACTTCAACGAGGTGCTGCAAACATGAGAGATTCTGGTCCATGTTGATATGACAGCATGATGCAGTTGCTGCAGATTTGTCGGCTCCACATTCATGCTGCAAATCCCTCGTTCCCCCACATCCCAATGTTTTTCCAATCTTCACCTGTCCAGTTTTAGTGAGCCTGTGCCAACTGTAGCCTCAGTTTCCTGGTCTGAGCTGACAGAAGTGCAACCCGGTGTGGTCTTCTGCTGCTGTAGCCCATCCACTTCAAGATTCGATGTGTTGTGCGTTCAGAGATGCTCTTCTGCAACTTCTCCTCTGAACTCTCTCTTTAACAAGGCGTCTTCACCCGCAGAACTGCCACTCACCGGATGTTCTTTCTTTTTTGACACATTCTCTATAAACTCTAGAGACTGTTGTGCATGAAAATCCCAAACCAGCCCGTCTGGCGCCAACCATCATTCCATAGTTAAAGTCACTTGGATTACGTTTCTTTCCCATTCTGATGTTTAGTCTGAACAACAACTGAACCTTTGACCATGTCTGCATGCTTTTATGCAGGTGCCGTTTTATGAGTTGCTGCCACATGATTGGCTGATTAGATATTTAAGTTTCTTTAGAGTCATGGTAAGAGGGTAAGATAGATATTGGAGCCCTCCAGAGGTCAAGGATGGAATTCCTTTTGACTTATAACAACAGTAAATGCCCACTAATAGTTGGGTAACATTTGTTATTCAATTCAAGTGGAGTGGATACTCATTCATATTAAAAGTTGTTTTTAGTAAACCAGTTAACTGTACAATTTATAGTTCTTCCTCATCCTCGACCCAGGGGTGTGCTTTGGTGATTTACTTCACAGTAATCTGTTGTGAAATACATGACCAGGGACGGGAAACAAAAATTAAAAGCCAGACACCTGTGTAATACATAAAAATAGATTATGTTCAAACCATTATGAAGACCTCTCCCGTTGTCCCTGTTTATGTTGCATTGTAATTCATCGTTCAATGCTGTTATGTTCTCAGGCTTAGCCCAAACCACAATTAAAAACATGTCTATGTCTAATATAAGACAAATCTTTTTGTGTTCTGCTTCAAAAAATGTCAAGCTAAACCCACTCCAAAGCCTGACCATTTCCTTGTTATTTTGTCCACATGCATAACTGCAAAACAGTCAACTCCCACTGTGTTGTACCACAATGTCCCTCCTTCCTGAGGTTTACCACATGTTCTCCAGCTCTATGGTTTCCCCCCTGAGAACCAAAGGAAGGCGGGGAAATCAGCACTGAGGGTAGGGGGTGTTTTCCCCTTTACTTATGGAATGTGATCCCCAGTCACTGTTGGCCTCTGTTAACCCCACTACCCCCATACCCTCCCCTTCCTCAGCACTACGCTAATCTCTGCTGTGCTCTCAACAGGTGTCCAAACAACTCTTTGTCTGGACGAGGAGGAGGGAAGCTGGGACTCTGGCGAAGGAAGAACGCTGCCATTTTTATGGCTGGGCCTGATTACCATACAGCTGAGGACCTCTATTTGGGTGGAGGCCGTGGGTTCAGACACACGTTTCCAACGATTCAGATTTCCTGGGTTGTTAAAAAGAGGCAAGGAGAAAAGGGGGAAAGGGTTTAGCCAGAGTAAAAGCCTGTGGCTGTGCTGTGCTGAGGCTGGTGAGCCCTGTCTGAGGGGACCTCTTCCCACACAGGAAGTGCTGTGTTAATGCAGACACAGTACGCTCTCTCTCACACAGTTGCAGTCCGTCAACATCACTGCCATAACCCACAACTCTGAAACTAATATATAAAATTCAACTCTTTAGACAACCGCAAAAAGCACTTTTGTTAAGGGGCAAAATATGCTACCCTGAAAGATCCAAGGACCACATCATCAGTATCAAAACTCCCATGACAGATTCCCTGTGGTGCGAGATGGGTGGCAGATTACAGACTAGAAACATTAAAGACCCTTTATTTAAGATAAATTATTGTTGGCAAAGGGGATATGAGGCAGTAGGCAAGAGAGGGATTCCAAATCCCGACAAGTGGTGCAAGAAAAATAAAGCACAACTTTGATAATCTTGGCAACAAAGGATTTTTCTTTGGAAGTGAAATGTTTTGGATAAGTGATTACCACTAAAATATAAGTCCAAATCAACATATGAAACAAATATGTAACCACAACACAAAGTACTTTGTACAGTTTGTACTTTGTACAATTTCAATAATTGTGCACATTTAATGGAAAACCATTTCATTGGAATCCCAAGAAATTCCTGAAAAGGAATAAAAAAAATGTAATACCATAAAGAATTGGTTGAAATACTGAATGTGTATATGTTCCCTTGCCTCTGTCTTTTCCCTTCATCATTTCTGCCCAAGTGCATCCATTATCTTTGCAAAACGCTAGTACTGATTCAGAATAAAAAAATAAAATAAAAGTGACCCAAATTATTTCCAAACACCTAAGGATTATTGTAGGAATAGCCGCCCCATTTTAATTTCCAGTACAGAACAGATGTGTTCAAATCTCTAGACTCATTAAAATGAAATAACTCAGATGGAGGCTGTGTGAATGCATCATGATTCATATTGAGACCTGCATTCCGCTGTTTCTCAAGAGACTTTAACTCTAAAAGGAGTGCAACACACAAATACTTTCCACACCAAAGCAAAACTTCACTCCATTATGCCTGTTTTTCTCATTTCACTTTCTCCCGTGTGTATACTGCCATTCTCAAGAAGAGGAGGAGCCTCAGACTAACCATTACACTTATGGAAAATATGTCAGGATGAATTCAACTGCTGTATGTGGAAAATGTCTTTTTTACACATGGCAGAGGACCCATTTTGAACAGGTGGCTGCGGCGTGCCATGCATTTGGAAAAGTTAGATACAAGAATAAATGTCTACTTAGACCGAAGAAATTCAAAAGATAAATACTTGTGTGAAGTTCTCATACCATCGCTGCTGTCCGACTTGGAACCAAGGCAGGGAAGTTTGCTCCGATGGCTGCTATTGGCCCATTTTGTGCTTGTCCCAGCAGACTGTGTATGTCGCTGGGCAAACTGGCAGTGGATCCCACTGCATGGTTCCGCAGAACAAGGATTGCATCATCCAGTCTGTCCAGACGATCCTCCATTCGAGACTGGGAGGACCAAAGGGGTTAAGAGTGAAGGGTTAGGGAGAGGGAGAAGAGAGGAGAAAGAAGAACAGAGCAGCTTAGTATAAGCACATTAGGACAAAAAATGAGGACAAATACACTGATTGTATGGTGTGGACTTGAAAAGAAGAAAAAAACATCTGAAACATAAGATAAAGACAATCCAAATGCAAGGAGAATTGAGCCATTTCAACTTGAGGTGCGTGGTTACAGTGTGTTCAAAGTCAACAATTGCCCTCATTTGTGTCTAACTGGAAAATGGACAGATTCACTGTAGCCACTTGTACTTTAGAAATTAATTTAGAATTTACCATCTTATACGCCTAAGCCGATTACTGCAAGCTGGAATGGCAAAATAAAAGCAACATGAAAAAATACACCAACAAAAATAATAATAAAAATGAGTTAAAGCGCATTTCACTGTGAAGAATGTGGATTGGAAGTCAGGCTTGTGAGAATAAAAGAAATGGAGGCAAAGACATATGGAACACAAGATGGGTAAAGGCTGTATCTGAAGGGCAGGAGTACCTCGCAGACATCCTTTAAGAAAGACATGGCATCCTGGAGATGCTCATGTAGCTGCTGATGAACTCTGTTTTTCTGGCAAAGTCAAACAGGAATAAGACATAATTATGATAAAAGATCAGTATCTATGAAATACCAGAAATAGTGTGAACAAAGCGTGTCTTTGAAAAGGCATAGACAAGAAAGTAAAGGCAAAAGTGGGAAACAAACAGACCTGTTGACCAATTACTTTGTAAGAATGAAAATGTTTTTGTTTGGACAACTAATAACTCCTTCAATGTCCCCATAGTCTCTCCTCCCATGTTGGCTTTACTAGGAGGGGCTATACAAAGGTCACATCCATTACATCACACCCACTGTATTGTGCAAAAGTTTGTTTATCCCATTGGTTTTCAAATGAGTGGAGTTTGTTTTAATTTTAATTTTGGGGTTTTCTGTGACCTTATGGTGCATAATTTCATTTGAGAAAATTGTGGATTGTTGCTCTGCCACTTCATGGGCTTTGCTGTTGCTCCAGTTCTGGCTGCTTCAGATTAATGTCAGCTGTGTGCTAGGAGCCTGCTGTGTTGCTCAAACCAACAAATAAACTAAATTCATAAACAAAATGCTCAATTTTCCTCTCGCTGTTCTTCTTGCTATTGCTCTGTTGCCAGGCAGCGGCGGCAGCCTGATACTGCCGGTGGCTCTTACCATGAGACTGATGTGTCTATCCTGTGCATTCTAGTTTATAGACCCCCTAAATCAATCTCTGGTCCTGAAAGAATTTTCAGAGTTACTTTCTATTATAATGCCTACAAATTATTAAATCTTGATCCGGCAGACTTTAACATCCATGTCTGTTGTCCCCTGTACACCTTGTAATATCATTTTTAACCTTGTGACAGTCTTGATCTGGTTTTATCCAAGGAGATAAGATGGAGAGGGTGGAGCTGGGGAGAAGCAAGGGGTAGATCCGGGTGGGCCGAAGGAAGCCTGGTTGCTGAAACATGCCCACCTAGCTTGTACGTGATGGCACCCACCTGTCACTCAAAGCAGCCACCCCCATAATTATGCATAAGTTTAAGCCTTAATATAATTTAAACGGGTGAGTTATATAAAAATTCACCCCTGTACAGTTGTCATGAACGGGGAAATTAGCTATAGAAACCAAAACCGTTTTTTAACCAGGCTGTAAACATGTTTCTTTCTGCTGTAAAGTTGGGCATTTTAACATGGGGCTGTATGGGGATTGACTCGCTTTTGCAGCCAGCCTCAAGTGGCCATTTGAGGAACTGCAGTTTTGACACTTCCAGGTTGGCTTCATTTTTCAGCCCTGGACATTGTTTGGTCTCATGGTCTGACCTTCAATAATATGTTATGTAAATATGTTTTGTTTTTTTACTGATCATAAGAGTATCATATTCTACTCAGTGTTAAACAAATTTGAAAGTAGCAAATGTGACCTTGTGCTTTTTGACCCCCTCTTCTGCAGACTCTCTGAGATCTTCATCTCCTCTGCTGTAGAAATTGTGTCTTACTTGAATGTTGACAAAACATTATTGGCTCCACCATTAAGATTCTACTGTACAATTTAAGCTGAAAAATGTTAACAACTCTGTGTGAATGCATGGCATGCACATCAGGTTGTATGTTGGATGAAAGGTGATCCCAGACTATGGCTCTGGTTGCAAGGCAGCACAGGAATCCTGTGGCAGTGTTTCAGTGCAACAGCTGCCAGCCCACCAATCCTTTTAACTCTTGCCCTATGCCCCAACTGTCATCCCCACCCTGGCCCACAGTAGAGGACAGATGGCTGGGCACACCCCAAGGGACAGGTATTGTTCAGTTTTGCTATCCCTCAACCCCCACCTTTCTTACCAACATTTGTCAGGACTTTTCCTGTAATGCTAGCTCTGTCCTCCATGGGTAACCTACTGTATCTACAGTGAGCATCCATTAAATGTGCATTGGAAGAGAGAGGAGGGGCTGGGGAGGCTTACCAGTGAGTGAAGGGAGTTCTCATAATTTGGGGACGAAGGAGTCTGTCCACTAGCACGAGGCCATTGGTTAGTACCTAATGAGAGACAGAGGGGGGGGGGTGTCACCATTAACAACACAGCTGATTCACTTTCGTAACAACATAGCTGAGAATAGTACCTTGACCCACTGGGTGCACTGATACAAAGGCTAACTGACACATAGCATAAAACACAGTCATAACATACTGACATCCTGATTTTCTGGTTTCTTGCTTCATTTGAGATATTTTTGGCTGGACCGCAGAATGCGGGGTCAGCCCTACAAACGGGCTGAGCAAACTGCAAAACAAACATGGAGGCGGACCGTCGTCCCCGGCCGAGGGAGACATTGCGCAAAAGCGGCGGTCGACACCAGGTCATTTGTATTTAACATTGTGATGTGTGAATAAAGCGAATAAAGCCGTGGACTCTCCATCCTGCCTTTGTGTCTGTCTGTCCTGGCCAGTAAGCCGTATGCATGTAGTATTGTACATGAGGGAGAGCGCACATGGTCCAGCAAGGGCTGTAGTACTTGAGTCCGGTTGAGACCGATTTCTGATGGTCTTGGTCTCGTCTTGGACTCGTAGATAATATGACTCGGACTTGAATCGGTCTCAGGAATGAATATGACTTGGTCTTGGACGAGTTAACGTTACATAATTTTATTTCAACATTTCTCCGGGACTACAAATAAACAAGCTGCCTACTATTAATTTAGCCCTCAAAACATGCTAATTTTGTTGAAATGTCTTTAGAAACCTCCCTTCTATTTTAGGCAATAAACAAGTATATGCTATTTTAGTCAATAAATACAATGGTAGCCTTGGGACAACATATTGCTATGGTATTGGTCTTGAATTGGACTGGTAGTTTTGCGGTCTTGGTCTCGACTCGGTCTCGATCTGGACTTGGACTCGACCAAGGCGGCCTCGACTACAGTGCTGGATCCAGCCACATACTAGGTTTTGACCTAGTGTTGTTATCTTTTCGGCTCAACTGCATCCCTTCCTGATGACTGGACTGCATCCTGACACATGAGCCACTGGAAGAATAGTGTAACGCCCACTTCCACCCTGGGATGTACACCACATCCGCTCATTAATGAGCTCATAGTTAAGAAAAGCGAGGGAACAATAGGATCACTGATGAGAGCTGGCTTTGTCACTAGCTTTCCACACTTGCTGGACACTTTGAGTGTCTAAAATAGATCAGAGTGAACAAAAATGCAGTGTGATTAAACAGGTGGCTGTTCTCATCTACAGATCTAAACCTCATCTGATTACATTATTGTGACACTAACATCCCAAAAAGTCAATCACATGCCAAGCAGAGTTTTAGCATGACATGAACAGCTTCTGCACTTGCCAAATTATCCAGGCCAAGAGACACAAAGAATCAATTCATACTAGCTCAGAAACTGAACAAAGTTAAAACAGATGTTGAGAAGATTAAATGTATATCTTAAGGTGAAACCCATTTCCAAAACTAGATACCATTCAAAATCTATGATGAATCCGATCTAAAGCTGAAGGAATCAAAGTATGTTTAAATCATTTCAATCAGCATATAAAAATACACTCTGGAAATGCAGAAATGAACACCTACCATCTGTTAAATTACAGTAACGGGGTAACCCTTTCAATTCTAAAAAAAAAAAAAATGTTGGAAAACTGTGCCACATCCTTGAACTATAACAGATGTATTTAATTTAAGTTCATATTTTTCATGAATAATGCAGATGATGAGTACTCTCTGCTTCCCATCAACACTGGTGGCCAACTCTATCATGACTGAATGTAGCTAGTGAAGCTTCTACAATGTGCTCTGAAAAGACACTCCAAACTGCTGTGGGCCACTGTAGCACATGTTCACATGTCTAATTTCTGAACAATTGTTAATGATTATAGGTGTCTGTCTGAGTTTGCAACATATTAATATATGTTTTCAGGTCCTTTCTAGACCACATGTCTGGATACATGTCAGCAACATAATTTAATTTAATACTAATGTGTCCCATAAAGCCAGATCTACATGGCCACGTGCTTTCTTTCAAGAAAACTTACTGGTATATATTGTATACTAGTGGTGATACTTTACTTTGGGTTGGCAGCAGTTCTGTCAAGTGTGAGTTGTTGTTTTAGTTTTACTTTTAAGTGAGCCAAAAGTTAATTTATGGCCCAGTATAGCATATAGGAATGTAAATCAAGTTGATTTGATCTGGTGTAAATTAGTGCTGAGAGAAAAGGAATCCACATCTGGTCATCACATTTCCATTTCCAATTTCGTATTTCCTTTCTGAAGCACAATTTCATCCAATTATCCTGCCAAACAATATGCAATAGGAGGCAATGTATTATGCAATATCCTTAATGGACTTTGACAATAACAAACTCTTTCAGGTTATTTACATGAGTTGGTGTTTGTTGGCCTTTCCAGCTCAGGGCTCTCAGTGCTCTGTCTGGTGTCTATTATTCTGGAAGGATGCCAAGCCCAGCCTACATTCTGGTGAATGGAGTCCACTGTAGCACAATCTACAGATGGTGATTTTGTTTTGGTTACCTCTTTCTAAAACTAGTTTCTAAAAACTCATTATGGGTATATGGTTCTACATTGGACATAGGAGCAGCAAGCCAAAAGAAAAATGTAGATATGGATTAGGGAATCAGAGGGGCGGGAGAATACGCACTGGGACACACTGTTATTTCAAAGACTAATGTAAAAGCTATAAAGTGCGGAATGAAATTCTCAGTCCACCGGTGAATATGATATTCTTACTTATAATGCTATTGAATGAGATCCATTCAGAAACATCAAGGCCTACTTTGTCAGATATATACATGTCAAATACATAACAGACAATTGAGTGTAACACCTTTGGTTTTCAAGAGGTCTTTCTTATTGATTTCATTTGATAGGAAATCAAAAATGTCTGACAACCTGATTTTAATATATATTATTTTCCACACATGCCTATTGGTAGTGTTAAATAAGAAGATACCAGTGCACACAGTAAGGAATTTCTTGAAGTCTAATAGAATTTTACAGTGGCTGTACAACTCAGCCTTTCAACAGACCACTAAGCTCAGCAATTATGTAAACTTAGCAACAAGCAACTTTGCAAATAGGATATTTATTTTTAGTAGCAATTGTGGAAGACTATGAATTTTGAGAACACTGCTGTGGGACTATTGTGTCTTGCATCTCCCCTAAAATGGTATTTAAAGACAGTAAGACAAGAGTGCGAGAGAGCAGGAAACGAATGTTAGCAAACTGCAAACTGTTTCTGACAAACACAAAGATTACATCTCCCTTGAGCTCAGGGAACTGTTTACAATAGGACTTTCCACCTATTCATTCCCAAGAATGTCTCTATACACTTCTACACACTTCTATACTTGCATTTTCGTGTTCCTTTACTCACGCAGCCTTAGAAAAAGCAGACTTTAATTAACGCGCTATTAAAAGTTACTTTGGAGGAGGAAATGAGAAAGCCTCTGTTCTGTCTCAGCTTTCTCCCAGGCGTGAATGAGACAGGAACTCCTCATAAGCCTCTACTGCCTGGCTGCTATGAAAAATTACCCTGGGGCTCTGGTCCCCACATGCACCAGAGAGGGCTAATTGAACAAACCAGCCTTGAGTAATGTGCTGTACATTTGTGTAATCCTAATGATGAATGGATTTTGTAGTTAACATCAACAGCATGCCAAATTTTGTGCCAATTTCTAAGTATAGTCTTTTTTCAAACTCCAGATACAAAAAATAAATACAAAAAAGTGCGATACAAAACATGAAAAACTAGTGAAAAATATCATTCTCCAATAATCCCAATAGTCTTCAAGTTACAGGAACAAATCTTTTATTAACTTTTATGTAATATTACCTTTCAACCATGAAAAAAAAAGAATTTATTTTTGAGCAAGTTAACTTGTATATGGACAAAAGGAGATTTTTTTAAATCATGAAAAACTAATACAATGATAGTAATATCTTTAACACCACACCACACATAACGATATCCATTTTATAATATAGAAGAAAGATGTGTCATGCTGCTGTCAAGCCTGGCTGGGATGTAATGGAAATATGATGAGAGAGGGGATCTCCCTGAGTGAAGCCGTCATAGTTCCTCATCAGCTGAGTCACAGCCATCCCCCTTCACCCACTGGCAGATAAGTGAGGCCTTTTGCAGCCTGGTCTGTGGATGGGGGGATGGGGGTAACAGCTGTCCATGGGCCAGGGTAACAGCTGAGGACGAGGGGGGCATACGTAGAGACAGCTGTCCCCACTACATTACCACACATGACACAACTGTCTGCTAAAACAACACACTGGACTTTCTCTCCCTCTCTCCCCTTCATTCGCTCTCCATTTCTCCCTAGCGTCTGTCAAAACATTTTTACTGTACTTGAAAACCCAGTACTGTATATTAGAAATGGGAACTTCCTCAGGTGTCTTGGTGGCTCAGTCTACTAACGCGTTCTCTCAGCTGTATGGGTAAACCAGGCTATGTAGTGACTACTTATTACATTTTATTTCCTAAATCCTATATTTCTTCAACCTAATACAACTCATGAGAAGGATTGTCTGTTCACTCTTTAAAAACAAACTAAAACAAATGCAAACTCTCACAAAATGCCATTTTTGAGGCAATACTGAGCACTCGATATGTTACAGTCAAGCTATTCCCTCAAATCACTTCAGCAACAACAAGGATGTGTTATCACAATGTAGGGCCTGTTTTGTCCACACCACATCACCATGGAGACTTGGCTAACCATTGTGTAATAACATGATTTGTACAGCTTTTCAATGGTGAAATGCAAAACACTCAAGCACCCTACTGCCTCAATCATTTCCTTTACATTGCCTATCCAATGGTTGACATTAACTTCATGTTTCCATCAATTTTAAAGCATCAATCCAATCTAAGGCAAGACTTAAATGTTATTCATGGGGCATATATCAGTTCAATCCCTCCCAAAGCTAGAAACCTGAGAGCCAAAACGAATCAGTGATGCCATCTGTAGAGAATTATTAGAACTACTTAATGACTAAAAATGGTATTAAATTAGATTTTAGGGAAACGTCTTTCACTTCACTTTGCTTCCCTTGAAGTAATTAAATAAAATGTTTAGGTCAGGTTCATGAAATTAATTATGGACATCTTAATTAGCTTAGCTATTCCAGGTCAAGGCCTACTTTTAACAATCTGATATGTTTCTGTGCCACTGACCCTTTGCCTAACCAAATAAGCATGTTTAAAGCAATTATAACAGAATGCATGTTTCATTCTATGACTGGCATCTGGTGTTGGTGTATGAGGTGTGTACAAATGTAAAACACATAGACTGGTACTCTACCTGCCCTTCCAGAAGGGGTGCCGGTGGAAGTCACCACTGTACCTGCTGAGGCAGCACCTGCTGTGGCTGTCAGGGGCGAGGGAGAGCCCACAGGTGTTGATGGGTTGGATGGAAAACTACTGCTAGTGTGGTCAGGTGAGTAAATCTATGAAAAGAGAGGAATAGGTGGATAGAGAGATGCGGTGGGTGGGGAGTGGGGATGAATGGATAGATAGAAGAGAGAGGGAGAGAGAGATTCATCCCCACTCCCCACCCACCGCATCTCTCTAT
>CABFOS010055539.1:0-14431 GCA_900660315.1 Diretmoides pauciradiatus | reverse complement strand
CCAGACATAGAGAGGTTGTAATTTATACGTCAAATTCAATGTGTATCTTTCTGCTGTCTTCTTGTGTCCAGTGCTGTGACAAAGCAGAGTGAATCTGAGAATGGGAGCTGCTCTGTCGAGGACATAAAAAGCCATGAGGTTTCTGAGCCGTCTTCTGGATCGGACTCCACAGTACTCAATCACAAGGATGTGGATCATGACTCTGCCAGCGCCGTCAGCGGGCCAGAAACCACAAGTCCCTCAGCAGCCAGCGAGAGGTCAGATTTTATGAGGATCTTGGTTTTGTTTTTGCTAGCCTCAGTATGACCACTAGGGGGCGTAAGGACAGCACAGCTAGTCAGTTGCAGTCACACAATCATTCATTGACTTTGCCCTAAGATTTTTGCATGAAAGATCTCATGGTATGTAATGTTTTTGTCTTAACCACAGTGGTCCTCTGGAGTAAAATCTAGTCTAGGTTGCAATTTTCAAATTGCACGCTACAGTTCCTCTGCGAGCTACTTCCTCCATAACTTTCAATGATCTATTGTACCATAAAGTATCCGTTTCATACTATAAGCACGGCCCTCCAGAGGCGGGTTGGGTGTCATAGCATTGTGTTATTTGTCTGACAGTTGAATAATAGACTTTGAGTGCAAGTAAAAAGGGAAGAGTAACACCACTATCAGTGAGATCCTCTCATTCGGTTGTGCATGTATAGTAATGCAGGGCCCTTATACATGTAGTTAAATCCAATACAAGCATGTTATTGGATTATGTTCTCTCCAGGCCAAAGTCCTATGAGGATGCAAAGCCAGATCTTCAGTGTAAAGCCATCAGCTTGAAGGAGGTCACATCTTTGGAGAACCTGGTGCAGGATATTGGGGTTGAAGTGCTTGAAACAAAAGAAGACGTCCCCAAAGCTGAGGAGACGGAGGAGATGGAGAGTGCTTCCACGGAGGCCGTGACTGAGGAAGATGTGATGCAGGACCGACCTGGAAAAGAGGAGCTGGTGGCGAGCACATGCACTGACGTCGAGGATGTGGTACCTGCCCTGGAGCGGGACGACTTTGCCGACGAGAGCAATGGGAATAGGTTCGTAAAGGTTACTTTTGGTCACTGGTTCGTCCTTACTCAGATAATCTTTTTGGTTATCATAAGAAGCAACGAGACAGTTGCAAATGAGACAGTATGATGATGTAATTAAGATTTTAAATGGTGTGTGTTTCCTCTTAGTGATGAAGACTTGTATAGAGGAGCTGAGGAGCTTCCACCGACACAAGGTGGTGGACCGGTTCCTCTGTTAGAAATCACACGTCAGTATATACAAAACATTGTGTGCACCATTTGATTTTATCGTAAATTTCACACACTACTCCTTTTTGTTATGCCAATCGTATTCTCTTACTTTCCTGTCACTTAGTTCCCAAGGTGGAGGACAGATGCAGTTTGGACCCAGCAGTGGATATTCTGTCCTATAGTGAGAGAGAGTGGAAAGGAAACACTGCCAAAAGCGCTCTTATTAAAAAGGTCAGTGCATGTAGCTCTTGGAAGACGCGTTTCAAAACATGGTCAGTGTGGGTTTTTTGTTTGTTTTTTGTGTTCAAGTCACCTCCTGTGGTGTCCATGTGTGCTGCAGGGTTATAAAGAGATGTCCCAGAGGTTTGGCAGCCTGAGGAGAGTGAGAGGAGACAACTACTGCGCCCTGAGAGCCACTCTGTTCCAGGTGCTCTCTCACAGCACCCAGCTGCCAGCGTGGCTGCAGCAGGAGGACATTGCTATGGTAAATGATTCCATAGTGAGGGGATATCACTTGCATGTGACACATTTAGCCTATGTATGTAGTGCAACTCTGTGTACACTGAGAGTTAAATACTTTAATCCCCCCCTCCCAGATGAATGGGGGCATTGTCACCAGCAAGATACAGCATAGTATCTAATCTAATTGCAAAATTGACCAACTCACGTAACTGATATATATTTAATGCTGTGAATATCTCTGCTGCTGTGGCTTATGCTTCAGTCTGACTGTTTTCACGCTGTTTCAACAGTTGCCTAAGGAACTGGAAGCCCGGGAAGGACTGATAAGTCAGTGGATGTTTCCTAGAGAATGCCAGCAGGGAGACGGAGCGAGAGATGCCACCCAACAGCTAAAACATTACATGGAACTGCTCCGAATAAGGGTACTGGCTATAGATCTTCCAAGGACCATATATACAGTCTAATTATTATGAAGACACATGTAAACCACTATAGTATATTTAAGGCATCTATGGACACTGAGGCTGCTGACATTCAGCCACAGCTTTTGGCTGTGATTGTTACCATATGTTGAAATGTAGTTTTTTAACTGCACTGCGCACGCTATCATGGCTTTCTGTGTGTCATTACAAAAGCAATCTTGGAACCCAGAGTCTACTATAACGATAGTAGATTCTAGGATTGACGGCCACTAGTTTTTGGTTATCCGGTCTAGCCAGCGGATCCGAAGAACGGAGTTCCTCTTCTGGCCGCCAATCATTTAGTTTTTACGGTCATTTTTTATATCAAAATTTTGCCATATCCTGTCAGCAAACAAGCTAACACATCGCATTTGTCAAGTAAATACGTTAAACAACTCAATCGGACGAAATACAATCCGCGGATAGCGACTTCCTCTTCTGGGGACCGGTCATCCACTGGCCGTTTTTCAGTGTTATTGCTTTGTTTAATGTATTTGCTTGCCGACAGGATATGGCAAAAAAACTAAATCTAAAAACTAAATGATCGGCGGCCGGCTATCCTGGCTAGACCGGATAACCCAAAACTAGTGGCCGGTGACCCCAGAGGCTTAGACGGTCGTCAGACCGATTGAGCCTCTGGGTTCCCAGATTTTTACAAAAGTCCAATAATACTCTGAGGGGTTTAGAGGTAGATGGACCCTCAACAGTTCTATAACATGCACTGCAGTACCACTTTACTATAACATGAGGCCATGAGCAAAATTTATTGGCAGCCATTGCCGCTCGTTAGGATTTCTGGTGTTGATTGCACAAGTTTGTTTTTTCCCCCCCAAAGTCATTCCTTCGTTGTGTTATGCTCAGTAGCTGTGTGTTCGTTTTCTTAGCTTGACGTTCTTAAGTTGCACTGTAAATAGACTCCAAGCTCTGCAGGTCGGTTTTTGTGGTCATCACCAGTTCCACAGTCATTGGTATGTGTATATATAGAAGACATAATCATCATTGTGTCATTTTGTTTAGTGGCAGGCAGCAGTGGGCTGCTCCAGTGCCGAGGAGCGCCAGCAGCTGTGTGAACACGTGTTCCAGGGAGGAGAGGAGGAGCTGGGGCTGCTGGAGGCTCTCAAGCTGCTGATGCTGGGCAGAGCCGTGGAGCTGCACAGCTGCATCAAGGCAGGAGGAGACGTCCCTGTCTTCTGCTGGCTCCTCTTCGCCCGCGACTCCTCCGAGTGCCCGCGCACCTTCCTTTCCAACCACCTACGCCATGTGGGCTTCAGCGGGGGGCTGGAGCAGGTAAGAGAAACCCTGTGGTGTCCGCGAACACGCATGGTACCCAGTCGCTTTTTATTTGTTTACTATTCAACCACTCGTTCATTTGAAAAGGTATTTAATGTTTTATTAGCAACATACAATACTTTCCTGGCAGGCAGAGAGCATACATTTACACCTTTATAGTAAACAAGACTTATTAGTTATTGGCTGCTGTAGTATTCTGGTCTATTCAGATCCAACAGTACATTTTTAGGGTCCCCAGTACAACAGTACAACCCCTCAAAGGCTCAAACATTAATTCCAGTCATTCCTCTTACCTACAAACAGGAAACTTAGCACACACAGAAAAATACTTTTCAAACTTAATTTTCAATGCTTAGGTTAACTACCTATACCACAGATTAGGTGTGATACCAATATGACCACATAGTGACGTCAGCTCAGCCCACTTGCCACCTCAAAAAAAAGATTTCCCCACAATATATACTATACTGGACTGTACAGGACTGGAAACTGAAAGGTCACCGTCATTGTTGCTCCAATATAACCTGCTGTAAGGAACAAACACAAAAATTAAGGATGGATTTTGTGAGATTAAGCACGTAGCTATTTCATTGTCTAAACTCGTTACAGCAACACATGCTGAAACTTGAACTCCTGATCTCACTACCACTGCTACCACTATATTCTCAGGGGAGACTCAGAAGGGACACATTGAGCTTAATTGTTATTTTCACACTTTAATTAGGGGGTTACTACTGCCATTGAAGCTGTTGTGGCACTGTTTCCATATACACTCACCCCACCCATAAATATCATTTACTGGTACGGCTGATTAAATATTGTGCTGTTAAAAAGGACGCATGTTTATCTTAGCTCCTGGCTTTGCTGTTGTCTCCCTGCTTTGTGGCTTCCTGCAGGTGGAGATGTTTCTTCTTGGATACGCTTTGCAGTGCACCATTCAAGTTTACAGACTGTACATGGCTGACACAGAGGAGTTTGTCACATATTACCCAGATGACCATAAAGACGACTGGCCATCTGTGTGCCTCGTTACAGAGGACGACCGCCATTACAACGTCCCACTTGCAGAGGCTGCAGAACTACCCAAGGAACTCACCTCTAGCTGATTGCCACTGTGGAGAATCTCCTGCCATACACATGAAACACGCCTCAGGTTGATTAAGATGAATAGATTTATGCCAATTGAAAATATTAATTTGAGACCCAGTGCAAGATGTGATTTAACCATTTTGTACACACTGTACTATAACCAGTTTTCTATTTGGGTATGTGTACATATATTTGGGTCCGACGTTGATAGATCAACTCGATCAGGTCCAAGTTAGAGGGATGTGTAATTTCGAGTTTACAGCTGGAGAAAAAAGCACATGCATTTTCAGGACTGGGGCAAAGAACCTAGTGTGTTTGATTCCTTTGGAAACCCATGTTTAAAACCCACAATGCAGCTGCCAGCAGCAACATCATTCATGACTGAATGGATCCTTAGTGTTAACACTGGAATTCTGGCACTATTTGATGCAGAATTGCGTAATGTCTTTATGTTAAAGAATTGTGCATTTTAACTTGTTAACTTAAGCAGAGTTTCTCATTAGTAAACCTGTTGAATCTGATTTGAATTGATTTCATCATGCTTAGCCAGATGAAACTTTGAAGGAGGCTTGCGTGAGTGACTGAGACGTGATTTGGTCTGTGTGTATGTTTGCAGGTGTGTATGTGAGATATTCGATGTGTAACATGTTGCCTTTAACAAAGCTGCTCTTGGAGAAAAACGTGCCAATGTTGCTACAAATACTGGCAACAGTCTCAACCACCAGCCACTGGGTTCTACTGTAGTGAAGCCTTGCTTGGTCCTCCATGTTGCCTTAGTAATAATGCACAATAAGAATGAACGTTTGTAATTGGTGATAAGACGCCATTGTTTTTGCCCTAATTCCTGAGCAGGTGAAGGTGATAAGCTAACATTTACATTGGTTATGCCATTTGCAGAAATGATGATCTTTCACTGTCAAGATTTTTTGGATGGCAGTTAAATTAAATACAATGTTTTGTAAAGGTTTTTGTTGATTTCTCTATATTTGTCAGGAGGAGTATGATTGAGGTCTCTAGACATGTTAATAATAAAGCAATTTATTTGCCAAATAAGAATGCCTATACAGTACATATGACAGTCTGAATACGCTACCAGGAAAATAGAAGTGCTTGGCAAAACAAAAGTAGATAGACTCCCAGACTGCATGGAAAATGGACAATCATAGTATTCTGTAACACACGCAATGATATACTGAGGGATTCCTGATCCCTCTGGGCAATTAAATATACACATTGCATCACCTATATAAAACAACAATAATCTGTACACCATTTTATGTAAAATACGATTGCACAACCCAACAAGTCCCACAAGATGCCCCTATGTTTGAAGTAAAGCAAGGCATTGTTGCTTAATCTTGGATAAAACATAAAATAATTATCTCTGTATTTCGGCAACTCCACTACCACTCGACAGACATGTTGCGGAGGAGGAAACGTTCCCCTGTGTCGCTTTTCTTTGTTCATTTCAGTAAACACGTGAAAGTGGTTAACACACCCTCTGATGTAATACTATGGAAACTGTCCAGAAGATTGGAAGACATCAAGGTATTTACACTGATGAATGAACACTTTGAGGTGCATGGCTTTCTTTACAGTGTGCGTCGTAATGGTGGATAAGTCAACATGTAGAAGACCTTCTCTTCTAAAAACTTGTCACGCTTATTTAGTTCATTCTATAGGGAGAACATCTCAAACCAAACCATACTTAGGTCCTCTTCCCTTTCCAGCACTGTAACACTCCACTGTCTCCTCTTCAGCAATGCCTGGTTTCCATATGGAAGTCAGCTTCACTTCCCCCTGTTCAGAGAGTTCACTCCTGTTCCTCCTCCTCCTGTAGCTCCTCGATGGCGTCCATCTGATTCCTGGAGCACACCTCGCTCATAGGGGCGGAGTCCTCCCCCTCCACCACCAGCTCATTGGACATCTCATTGTTTTTCTGTAGAAAAAAACAAGGAAGGAATGCCAAACATGTAGAGGGCTTTTGCATTTCACTCCAAAACATGATTTAACTGTGGAAATGCAGCAGTTTGTTTTTCTCTACATCTTACAACTAAAAAGTACTATCAGGGCTTAGAGGAGAATGTCTTCATCTATGGATTGCTTTCACTTGCATCTCCAGATTAATTCAACTGAAGGCTTTACAAGGCCGGACACAAATGGCTGCTGATGGGGGCTGTGACGTCAAGGGAGATCAGAGGATAAGGTGTCTGTGTGCTACTTCATAGGTCTGCTCACCTGTTGTCGGTAAACATAGCAGGCAGCTATGGCAACCATAGTAGACTCCCCTATGAAACCGGCCAAGAGGGATCCAACCCCGAGTGTGGCCCCGTGAACCCTGAAACGCAGGCGAGAAGAATCATCAGCGACAGAACATAACCAGTACGTGCTCAGAACAAAATTACAGAAAAGCACATTCACTAGGACTAGGATCAATAATCAAGCCGTGTATCCACTATGTATACAACAGAGATCAGATTCTAGCCAACATGTTTGGGCTTGTCGGGCATAAAGACACGGGCAATTTTAAGCAATACTGTAAACACAGAGTGTTTTTTTGTTAATCGGGGCAAAGAGTAATTCAGAGTTGCCTTTTGCTAGTATACAGGCGTGTTATCGCTAAATAATGTTAAATAATGCAGTAAGACTGAGCCCCAGAACTGGCTGACAGTGTTCTCTGAAGTGTTGACTTACCCCATATAAGGCAGCACAACTAGACTGGTGATGAGGACAATGATGCGGAGAACTGAGCTGGGGGCCAGCACAAAGGTCTTTTTCAGGGTCATGAGCCATCCAGTCAAATGAGCCCTAACAGTCACTGCACACACACGCACGCACACACACACACACACAACGTGGAAAGATCACCCCACTGGTCAGAGCCACACTATGTTTAAAGCCACAGTAGAGGCAGTAAAGCAGAGTTCAGAGAGAGAGAAAAATGCAGTTGGACATTCGTGCTGAATGAGGTCTATCGAGCTCCTTACCTGGCAGAGGAAAGAAGGAGAAAATTCGGAGTGGAACCACGCACAGCTCAGCGAAAGCATACTCCACTCCAATGACATCAACCAGGATCTTCTCTGATACGTGAGGAGACCAAAACACCACAAAGCAGAGCTGGGCAAACACAGACAAACTGAATGAATTCTGTGTTCGCTGCACCAAAGCAGGGCAGCCTAACGCACTGCATTAGAATTCGTTAGATGATTAAATCAAGGGGTTTCAGGTTGGATGCAGGGGGGTTTGGAAGCCGGCATAAAAAGAGCAAGCAACCATGCGACAGACATTATTGCTGCAGTTACCTAGACGTGTGCAGCATTGCAAAAGACATCTCAAATCCAACAGAACCGTAAAGATGTTTGAATATAAATGTATAAAACATATAATATACAAGTATATCGCTACAGTCTACATGTAGCCTTGTACCAGCAATCAGAAAATGAATACATCATTTTGTTTATGTTGTTTTATGTACAGGAAGTCACACTGAGGTAAAGAGGGAGAGAGAACGGGAAGGAAAAGGGACGATGACACACGACAAACGCTCAGATGAACCGACACTATTTGGAATACACGGATTGTTCAGTAGCCCCGAGGCACCAAATTGGCCACAGTAATTCACTTGTACCGAAGTAATAAACATTTCACTATTCCTTTCTCTTCTTGAAGGAGTTGTTGTCATGTAGTAGGAAATGGCTTTGATGTGGCGTTTGTGGGTTCTCATCTGCTAAACTGTCAAAACCAAAATATACCACTGGATTAGTTTTAATTCTGATGACTTCATTCGGTCGGGACTTGACATCCATCACAATGTCAGCACGACAGACGCCAGGTTATGATTATTATGTATGGTACTAAACCGCCGTCTCCCCTGACTCCTCTGTGGTTTCCCTAAACAAGATGAGACATCCTTACTCACTGCTGACTCTCCTCAAAAAGGTCTGTTTTTGTGATAGGAAATAATTTGTTGCCGTCTGCTGTATGATCCTTTTTCTTTAAAGATATAGTTCTACTTTTGTGTTTCAGTTCACTCCTGTGTACGGTCTCTGTGCTGTTGTTTTGTTCTGTCACCCCTTAGGGTGCAATCAGAACAAGTCACGGCATGAGGGCCTTCGGCGCTGTGCTCGTGTTTTCGACACCCTAGAGACTGGGTCTATCTGCCGAGCATACGCCCTCCTGCTCTGTTTACAACTCTGGGACTCCACATCTGGTGTGCCAGTCTCCTCCTCCTAACATACCCAACCTTGGCCACAGACTTCCTGTTTTTCTTATTTGAGTCGTTATAGGCGACTAATGCGTATCTGGGGCAAAGGCTCCCTTTTTTCTAACTGACATTCATTATGCATCTTTGTATAAACACAGACTGAAACATTATGCTTTCCGCCCAATGAGAACATCCTATATAAATCATGTGTTCTTTCCAACAGTTTGGTGAAAGAAAAAAGAAAATAGCATGCACAATGTGGCGGCAGCAGTAGTTATTTAGCAGTAAAGTACGACTGCGGGGGCTTTTTGAACGTGTTAACTGATACTTTTTACGTGAATACCTATTTTATTAAGCTCTTAAAGCCTGGGTAGGAGTGTTAGGAGGAAACAAAAAACCTTTAGCCTCTTCACAAATTCCACCCTAACCTGAAACCATGACAAGACCGCCAAGGAACAATACATTCACTATGCCTGTAATTACGTTGTGAAATCTCATTTTGAACACCATTGTATCAGTACAAAGGTAATTAAGTGCCTATATGTCTTGAATATCAGATCTTTAATTGGACCTTTTCAGAAAGTCTCACTGATGATTTAGTGGGAAAACTGACAGAGTTGCCTATGAGTGGTTTGATGAAAACAATGTCAAACATGTTCCTACAGAACACTGGAGTCTTGCACAAAACCTGACCCACATTTAGCATCTTCTATTACACACTAGGGAAATAAACATAACGGAGGAGAGTCTAGGTTTTGTCTGAAAGAACAAAATATCTCAAAATGTCTTATTAATATCCCAATATGTAGAAATATCAGAACCCTGGGAACAAGCCAGTATTGTCTGTAATGACAAAAATACAGGAGTATCTATAATACAATCTGCACGTCAGAAAAGACACTGGCAGGACCCGTAGGAGGGGTCAGGTATTGTCACAACAGAGGACACTTTCAGTGTAAACAAATACATGGCAACTGTGGGGCCGCCTATTATGAAAAATGAATACTGGGAATTTATGCTACTGTAGTAGTGACATGCGTTTAAACAACATCAATTCCTGAATAGCACTTAAATATTCACATTGTTTGGGTGGAAACTGGCTAGGTGATATTCATCATGATTTTTTCCCCCTCCATTCACTGAACCCTATTTATTTGGACTGTGAGTTAAGGATTCTTTCCATATAGATTGCAAAGAATAGGAGGACAGAGAGGTTAACAACACCGTATTTCTGTTTTATGGCCATGAGCACATTCATGCCACATTCTGAGGGTGTAACTAGTACAATTCCGTGACCATAAAAAGATTTATACTCAACTAAATGTGTAAATACCATCAACAATAGTTAAAGTCTGTCCATCTTACCGTGAGTGATATAGTCAGACAGCAGAATGTAAACTTTTTAATATGCGACTTGGTGACTTGGCTGTTAGAATTGAACTTGTTGCTGGGATTGTTCTGTTGGTGAGAGAACAACATTAGTGGCACATAAAGGAGACATGTACACAAAACGTTGTTACTACTAGAACAAATACCTTTGGGGGGGTCTAGTTTACCTTGTCAAAGGCAGGGTACACTGCTCTCAGTTCAGTTAACCAACCATAAGGCATGTGACCCACAGGATAGGTGGCCGTGAGGACAGCCACAGCCTGGAATGACAAAGACAGGGGAACGATCTGTCATCAGCATGCTACCAGTTTAATGTTGAAAATACCGCACACGGCTACGCTGCAAAATTAATCACAAGTACCTAACCAAAGCACACATCAAAGCAACACGTGTGTCTGTTACTTTCCCAGCGGCGTGCGGTTTTTGACACGTTCATGATTAGGTAAACAACTTCAGGCTTGTTATTGTGTCACAAACAACAACAAGCAGTGACAGGCTTTGCGCAGGAACACTAGGGTCATGTAGGAATGTTTTCACTCAGTGTAATCATGCTCCGAGTTCCACATGAACATGGTGAATCACCTAAACCACTGGCAGCCAGTGTTGTCAATGATTTCCAGTTCATTCTGGTAAACAGCTTTGTATTGTCTCTAATAGTTAGGGTCTCTGCAAGCCAGAAAGGTCCAGAGGTAGATTGTTAGCATCTGGCATTTCATCTGCAATAACTTGAGGGGGGAAATAGTCCACCAGCTTCACGTCGCTGTAAAGTCTCTTAATAATACTCTGATACTTCAAACGTTCATATCGAACAATTGCCTTTATAATCCATACAAGTAATAATAAATTCTGGGTAATTATATTGATGACGCAGAATTTTGAGAAACTATTACTTGATGAGAATTTGATATTGTGTATGAGATGAGCCACAAAAGCAGAGCAACATCCACTATCCAGGAATGTGCTTTGTGTTGTTTCAGAATCCAAGAGAATGGGCCAGATGTGGGTGGGGTATTAGACACCTAACACACCCACCTCTGTAGCAGCAGTGTTCCCCTTGAGGTCGCGAGACACAAAGAGGTTGACGATGGGTCTACTGATCCGCTGAGTGGCCAGGATGAGGGCCAGGGGCCACCAGAAACTCAGCATCTTTTTGATGGTGGCATCACCCTGCAGGAATAAAGGCAATGAAGTGAGACGGGCACTAAATCAATCACTTTGTTTTAAATAAATAATTCCCATGCTGGTTATTAGATCCAAAAGCAGCATTCAACTAAAGGCAAATACCCCTTTGGTCCGGGTGGCTCAACTAGTTAGCATATACACATCATATAAGGGCAAAATCAACAGAGCTTACCCCCACATCTAGTCCACTGGAGTCTGGGATGTTGTCATGAATGTTACAGTAGTAACCTAGACCCACAATACTGAAACGGACCAAGGCACCCATGTACAGGGAAAGGATTGGGATGAGTAAAGGCTCCACACATTCCAGGTTACTGTGGAGGAGAATGGCCACGAACACAATCTACCGAAGAGAGGACAGCGATCATCAGCAACACTGCAAATAGTAGACTACAAATGTCCAGTTGGAAACAGTCACTATATTTTTGTTTCTATTATTATCTGACCTTCTATGATATTCATCATCTCTTAAATACAGTGTAATCTTTTGGTCAAGAAAGGATTAAGTTACTACATTACAAACAGTAATGCAATTTGGTATAAAATTGTGTTATCAATCATTTTGTAATAGAATACTCTTGAATGCAGCCTGCTGCATTGAATGAAATTAAGGAATGGATCTCATTACCTGGGCCACAACATCAGAGATTGACGCTGATCCTACTATGACGCTGTACTTGTGCTTGAGAAGAATCCCTGCATGGATCCACGCCTTCAAACAGAACAATAGACAAAAATGTTACCCGAGGACAGCAGTCCTTGTTGGAAGATAAGCTATATAATAGAAGTTAGATGAGCTTTAAAGAGGGGACAGGCAATATATTGAAACCAGAATGGACAGATGATTGAAAAAAGCAAAACATCTTTCTAGGTCAGAGGTGAATCAATCTCTTGCATGATAATATGTCTGACTACTCATACACTGGGTCATGTAGGAGAATAATCTAGCAGTACAGTACACTCACCATTGCATCCAACAAAGGGAATGCAGCCAGGTACAGGAAAGCCTTCCTTGTCTTGTGTCCCACAGAGTCATCCACATGGTGGAGCTTATTAATGATGTAGTATCCCAAGTCTGTGTGAGCTACAAGGGAGCAGGAAAGCACACCATGTGACTAGAGATCATTTACCCCAAAATATTAAATTATCTAGTCTATTTATTCCTTTTTAAATAGCAGAGATGGTGATTTTCCCCAGAAATAAAAAGCATTACGCCCAGAGCTGTCAGAGAATGCAAAAATAATAAAACTTGAATTTCCAAAAACGTTGTTTACAGGAAGCAGTGCAACTGCAACATGCCATCTTGTGGACACAAACAACACACCTATCAGGATATGAAGGACAAATGCTATGGCCCCGGCTGCCACCATGCAGAATACTGCCTTTCTTCTGTCCCTCTTGCTGTTGACAAACACCAGTCCCACATTCTTGAAGTCGCTCATGGGTCCAGTGAAGAACTTCATCAGGGAATAGGCCAGGCCATAGCTGGCCAGCATTTCAACTGCATCCTCTTTGACTGTGGCTATGCCCCTGTTGAGGGCCTGTAAGAGATATTATGGGTTAGGCATGCAGGGGGAGGTGTGGGAGGAATGAGACACAGAGAAAAAGGGAGAAGTCCAAATTGGAAGCGTGCGATAGCTCACATGACCATGACTTGGCCTATCTTTATCTGTGGCCAAAAGACAATTGTCGTTTCCAGATGCCCCCTAAACTACATTGTGTGTACTAAGAACAATTACAACAAAGGAGACCTTTGACAAGACAAGACTGTGAGTGTCACTCATTGCCAACATGCCTATATGGGAAACACGATAGCTTGACAGAATGTGAAAACTCCAAATCACTAATCGAGTTATTGCAAATAAGGCACCACTTCCATTCAGTTTTACCTTCAAATCACCTACTACAGCTGCCCTTTTCCATTGCGGGGAACGTGTGCTATTTATACCAGCTAAAAAGGACCATTACATAAGCATAATCCCAACCTCTTGGAGCCTCAATGTGTTTTTACTTAAAACTATCTGTCCAGCCTCTCTTGGGTCCAGGCACAGCCACAACACCAGTCATCTGGCGTGGGTGAACAGGAAATGTCACTGTGTGCTCCAGTAGGAAAATGTTCATTAAAATGAAGCGCAAATCGCCTGGTGTTTTCTCAACCTGCATAACCCGACTATCCTCTATAAATAGGCCTTGCTACAGCTTTAGTGATTAATCAAATGGCAAACAAATCTTCAGCCAGGCTAGCCTTCCTCCTCCAGGTCGGGGTGGATATATGGCACAGAGATTCACAAGAGCTGGTGGCTTTTGGTGACAGTAGCTGCTGTTGATCAATATCTGATGTTTCATAAGGGGAAAACGGTGTAACACGCCTGTCCTCCCTATATAAACACATATATGGTGTGTAGTGACCTCCTCTCAGCCTACTGGTTAAGCTAGCTCCAGCTCCAGCTCCAGCACAACATTCCCCGGTCAGCACCCAAACACTAAACAAGACTAAGGCATGATGATGGATCAATAGACATGATGGATTCATATCACATTGAAGAAACGCTATCGGTATTTAGAACAGAAGCCGTTAGCCGCTGCTAGCAGGCGGCACTGTGTGTGTGTGTGTGTGTGTGTGTATGTGTGCGTGTATGTGTGCAGTCACTGACGTACAACAAACAATGTCGGTTTAGCAAACAAGCTTAGCCGGTAAACAGCCGTTACCTGTTCGCCGACGTCGATGGCAACGTTGGTGATCGCCAGGGGCACCAGGAAGCGGAGGAGAGGCCAGTAAGGACTGAGAGATGGAAACTCCACCATAGTACCGCCGGGATGACAGAGCGACGGGGCATCTGCCTCGGGGCTTGATTGGTGAAAAAAAGACACCCAAAAGATGAGCGGCTGGAAAGGCGAAGTGTCGGGCACCTGTGTGGGTTTCCAGCGGGAGTTCGGCGGGGCGTCGGGACGTTAGGGACGTTAGGGACGCTCCGGTAACGGCAGCGGCTCAGAGGAGGACTGCTCCGGTGCTGGGCGAAGGCGAAGGTCAACGGAAATTTCAGACGAGCGCATCTTCTTCTTCACGAAACATCAG
>CABFOS010055533.1:0-14233 GCA_900660315.1 Diretmoides pauciradiatus | reverse complement strand
CCATAGAGGTTCATAGTGTCTATACTTTACTTAAATCGTAGTATTTTCTTATATCTCAGACACACAGGTTATTCCTACCTGACATGTTTCCACGGTAATACTTCTGTCTTCATCAGAGCTGTCACTAGATGGTGTGTGACGTGTCTTAAACAGGTGACAGACAGGCAGCCAGTTCATCCAAAACATTTTCTTCGGGCTGTTAAAAATGATTGGACGTAGTTTTCTGAGTCCTTCGCCCACTAGAGACATCAGATTTTTTTTTTCATTTTAGTGTCAGATGTCTTAGATTAATGAATGAATGAACGAAATTAATTTATTTCGAATATGCAAGATCATATCAAACAAATATATATAAACAAAACAAAAAGTAATGCCACAAAGGCAATATGTGTAAATAGATAAATAAATAGAATAAATAAAGAATTGCATATTCGAAAAGGAGTGAGAAGAAGTATAACTTATTTTCTCTCACCCCTTCCCCATACATTAATACATACAAAAAATAAATAAATAAATTATCTGCTTCCTGTGCCACTGTTCAAGGTCATACATAAATGTGAACATAATTTCCCCCCCAAAAAGTGCTACAATTTACCAATAGGTCCTATACCACCCGGTGATTTCCAACACCCATTTCACCCCCATACCTCCCGAATATGAAAACTTTGTATTTCTTTTTAAACAGTTTCAAGTTTGGACATTGCTTCATTTCCACATTCATTCTGTTCCACAGTCTCACCCCACTCACAGATACACATATATAACGCATTTTGAAATTTAGATTGTCCCTAAAGTTGTAACTCCCATCTCGATCACTGAACATTTTCTGTATATTACTTGGTAAAAGATTATTTCTGGCTTTGAACATTATTTGTGCTGTTGCATACTCTACAATATCAATACATTTCAATAGTTTTGACTGTAAAAACAATGAATTTGTGTGTTCCAGATAGCCAACATTGTGAATAATCCTGATTGAGATAGTGATTATTGATCACTATCGGGATGACCAGAAAAATTCAACAAAGATAACAAAAAGTGTATCTGAAAAAAATCGCAGACCCTGCCTTTAATAAGGGGGCATTTTTTTCAGGATCCTTGCAAATTGAAATTGCCCAGTTTGTATTTTTAATCAAGGCTCTGCTACAGCAAGAAGGAATTAGTCAACTTTGAGATTAATTCCAGTCAGCCACTAGTTACAAATCAGGGAAATGAGATGACGGAATATAGAATAAAAAGCCACTCAATGCTAAATCATTAAAAATGTACTGCCTTTACATTGGATCCAGAGTGGCCCCTCGAATGACATCAGTTGGCCGAGAGCCAAGCGTGGGGAGCAGGCCGGCCGGTTCTGTGGTAAAAGGCAATTCTTTACAAACCAACTGCAATATTCTGACAACACAATCACAATCTGCTGCAATAGAACGAGAGACTTAAGTCGATCCCATTCATCTTTCAAATGTTTGTAATCCAATTACAGTTTGAATCATCGGAAAACAGGCACAACAATATACCTTAATAATGGCACTTGGGTGTGCCAGTCGATGGAAGTCACACTTAAAACTATTGTATTCTGAAAAGTACACGGGCGTACTAGATACTGTACACCGTCACCATCACTACACACTCAATTTCCAGTAAAAACTACCAAAACAAAACAAAAAGCTTCAAAGAATTCCATGCAAATTCATCCCAGGTGCACCCCTCTCCAAAAAAGCATCTGTATAAAGCCCAATAGCAGCAACATCGAAAGAGGGGTGGCAGAATTAGGTAACTTTCAAATGAAAAGTTAATGAAGATTGGGTGTGTTCTGTGCCATTCATCCACCAAACCACCCTCTGTTCCCATCTCATCCTCTTTTGTGCCTAATGACTTATTAACGAGATTTCACTAAACTACAGGGACACATACAGAACTCTTCAAAGTGACAAGGAAACAAAGGCATAAACCCTAAAAAAAGCTAGAAATGCTTTACAAACTTACAAAACAGTGATGTGCGTCCTATAGGACTTTGTTGATATAGTGTGACAGAGTCAGAAATGGGATGGTTGACTTTGAGAATACCTATACACCCAACAAGGTGTTATTAGATGTGGTTGAAATGATGGTTTCAAAGGCATTTCTGTATTATTGGATAGCATACTGTACCGTGGAGATAGACAGAAAAGATGGGGGAGAGGGGTGAAAGGAGAAACAGGGCATGAGCTGGATTCAAATGTACAATGCCACAAGTATACAGTATGTGCTTTAGCCCAGTGGGCCACCATCCCAACCCAGGGGATTGCAAGATTCCGTCTAACAACTCAAATTTGCAGGGGAAGATGAAGGGAAAGTTTGAAAGCTGCAGCGGCATGCAAACTGATCCAATATCTTAAGACTATGCAGACACTGTAGAGGGCAAACAGAAGAGGGGAAGGGGGGGGATACAAGAAACAGAGTGTATAATCAGACAAGCCAGAGAGGGGGTGATTATTTTCAAGTTCTGTCATTACATAATAAATTGTCAGCCAAATAACACAATTCTTGTGGTATTTGCAATGCTACTTGTCAAGTCTGAGGTTCTGTTGTTGCAAATGGAGAAATTATGTCTGTGAAAAAAAGAGTAAGTAAAAGTAAGTAAAGAGGAATGCAGGGAGCACATTCATTGACAAGTCCTGGCAATGACAATGGTAGAAAACAGCAGCATTAGTAATGTTGAACAGACAGTTTAACAAAAGAGCAAAGATGTTTTCACACAAACCATCAAACATGTCACTAATCCCAAGATATGCGAACTTCATTGTAGAGTCTTAAATGCAGCTTAGATTCTTGTCATTGCCATCAGTTGTCAGAAATTGTGTGGTGAGTCTGGATGAGCTCCGCAGATCATGACAATGATTAATAAATAATAACAGTGAGATCAGGGGGACATCGCTGAAGTTCTATTTATAGCCGGGGACAAATTTAACCTTGACCTCCTTTCGCACAGTGACCGCGCTTGCTTTACACAAGCCGAGACTCAAACATCATCTTTTCACACTTCACCGTGATCTCATAACTTTGACTTGGATATGAAATATTAAAATCCTGCACTGCCTACTGCATTAGGCATCACTGTTCTTCCTCAGGTGCTTCATGGACTGTGTGTGTGCTTTGTCTCAGGGAGAGGTTGTCGCCAGCACCTGTGCATTGTAAATACAGAGATTGCATAAACCCCCGGACACTCTCAGTATAGTGTATGCCGGCGATGGCTACATGGGGCATTTTATAGTTTGGGTCATACTGTATCTTGGCTTTGGGCACAACCTGGCAGTATGTGAAACATCTCTGAAAGGTGCATCATCATACTCAATCTTTTTGGCCTACTGTAATGCCCTGGCTGGTGCTGGGACTAAAATTGAATCTGGGCTAGAGTATGATGTGCGCGTGTGCGTATATATATGTGTGTCTGCACAGGTGCGCAGGGAAGCAGGCAGGCAAGCAGACAGGCTCACCGGGTGCCTGTGAGGTCAGGGGGGCTAGGTGGAGTGTTAGCAAGAACGACACCTGACAGCGACTGGGTGGATGCGCCCTGGCAGTTCTGCACGTCCATGTCACTACTGATAAAAGTCAGCACCTGCTGAGCAGGAGAAACTACAGTGCCAATGCCACTGGGTCCTCCGTACAGGACAAGGGGAGGAGGATGAGAACACTTCCTTCCGCTTGTCCTTCCCTGTCCCTCCAATGCTCACTGAGCAGACAAGTCTGGACAGCTGGGATGGCCATTGGCAGAGGTGATGGCAGAGGTGGAGGTGCCAACCTTGTCATTGCCAGACGTGGGGGCAAAGCTCCTTGGCATCGCCTAATTTGGGCTTGGAAAACAAAACCTGGGTGTCTCTCTTTTGTTTGTGTAACTGACAAGGGCAAATCTAATTCTACAGAACTTTTTCTGTTATTGCTACACAACAGGATGGCAAAGTGTGTTTTACTGAGTAGAACAAAGGAATTAGTTTTGCAGATTGGAACATTTTTAGAGATTTTAGAGAGAAATGATATGAGCACTGGCTGGAATACTGGTCAAGTGCAGCAGAGTACTGGTGCTGACTGGGACAGGAGTATATGTTGTAGGTAAAGTGGCACATGATACAGTAGCTCAGTGTAGACTCACAGCAAGAAGGATCCAGCTTCAATCCATGACCCGGGTCCTTTCTGTGTGGAGTTGCCATGTTTTCTTCATGTCTGCGTGGGTTTTCACCACTCTGGTTCCCTCACATTTTCCAAAGACATGTGGGTCAGGTGGAATAGAGACTCCAAATTCACCATTGGTATGAATGTGACTGTCTGTGTTACTGTTGCAATTAACTGACGAGCTGTCTTCCTCCTACACAATGTATGCTGGGATCGGCTCCACCCAGCCAGGCTGAAAGGATTAAGCAGGTAGAGAAAATGAATTAACTCTGCGGACCCTTGACTGACCTGTTTATTTCTTTACATCTTGCATGGTACTGTACCAGGGCAATGACAAACAGAGATTCATCAAATTCACCAAAAGCCTATAGGGGCGTCCACTTTGGGGGCTCTTCACTGGAGAAATGTCTCCACCCCCCCATCCTCCACCCACACACACAGAAGGAAAAGGAAATATTGCAGTGAACCCAAGTAGAGGTAGCACAGTAGAGTGTTAAAACTCATCTGGCTTCCTTCATTCTGTAAAGTGAGTTGCAGAGTTACTACATACATAGACACAGGAGCTTTGGTGCGCTCATCTTCAAAAATGTTCTGACTTGACAGTCTGTGATTGTCAGTGAAGAAAGAGGGACAAATGGGGCTTTTTGCTGCCCCGCCCCCATACCCACAGCACAGCACATCCCAGCTTACCTGGAGCTGGACAATCCGTCAAAGTGTGCCCAGTTCACCCCTGCATAGTGGCATGGGCACTAAAAAGCCAGATACTGCCACCTAGTGTTGACATGTTGGTACATAGGGGGAACCCCCCTTCCACATTCAACTGCCGCTGAAAGGAAATTACAAAAAGTAACTAAAATGTTCTGCTTATATATATATATAATTTGTGTGCATGCATACTGAGTGTAAAGTCGCCCCACACATCCCCTCTCTTACTTTCCTTGAGAAAGAGCTGATCTGCATTTTTTCCGTAACCCAGCACGTAACGGAAGCAATTGTCCAATGGGTGGGTTGTTTTTCCCCCATTTCGCTTTTCTAAATGACTGCAAATGAGTGCCGGCCCCCAACACTTGGTGCTGTAAGCAAAACCAAACTTAGCATCTCACTCTGTGGTTAAACGGTGTGGAAAAAGTCACCTTCAGCGGTGGGGTGGGGAGGAAGGGAGGTGTGTGTGTGTGTGTGTGTGTGTGGTGGGGAGCAGTGGAGGGAGAGTGGGGGGAGGCAAATAAGGGAGGCCAAGACGGACGCATGTGCTGTGAATTAGGCTTTCGCGGGCAGCCCTTGTGGTGGGAGTAACTAAGGAGACAGAGTGTGGGTGTTTCTGCATGGCTGAAGACTGCTGCGCCTTGGGGGCTCACTGACCCGGGTGCAAGCGGAGGAAGAAAGACAGAGGGCCGAGACCAGCGCTCGCTTGCTCTTTCTCTCACTCCCTCGCTCTTTAGCCCCATCCGTAGCCCCCGGGGAGCCCTCGCACGCACCTCCAACCAGCCTCTGTACGTTCCCTCCCCATGTGTTAGTCTTCAATCTCTCTGCCCTTATATAAGGCCTCTTTCACCTTTACATGTGTTTGAGGCCCTCAATCTTTCTCTCAGCCACTGTGGAAGGCCCGGCTTCCTTCCTCTCTATGTGGGAGACCTCACTCACACTGAAAACTAACCACATACCTTTTTTTTTTTAAGAAAGCATTCAAATATCTTCTCATATTTCCCTTCAAGTTCTCTCGACTCTTAAATGGAGAAGCAGGATCTCCAACCTCAACCTTTTTTATTACTCCCCTTGACTGAAAAAGATGTGGATTCATCTCAGATTTGGGTTGGAGATGCTTACGTTGAGTTTTTCACTTTCACTTATGGTCTAGTCCAGTAATTTTCCTTCTTCCAATTGATATGGAATTTGACATGGGGTAAGGTAACTAAGTACAGTACCTCCACAGGGGTACAACACACAGTATAAATGAATTCAAATTCTTTCCAGGTCCTTCACCATATTTCCTGACATAACACACATGCACACACAGCTTAGTTCCCTCTAAGTGCATGTACATAGTCGTGTTAGTAACCAGGACAGGATTGAACGACAGAGTTTGACACTGATTTGAGTTTATTCACACATCACATACTACAGTGGGTAATGTATTGAACAGCGCTTCCATTTATGACACAGAAAAACAAAAGACATTGAAACCTTTCTTTGCCGTTATATAAAAATAGTGTTGCTACAAAAGTATAAATTAGGCTTACTAATAAGAGAACTCAGATCTGAATCTACACAAGAATCTGCTGCCAAAGTGTGATAAAAAAGACAAATCAATAAGAATCAAATCCTTTTTTGTTGCATTTAAGCAGAGTATAAAAGGAAGAAATGGCTGTAAAATATAATGAAAGCAACACTGATTTCTTAACCTGATTTGATAATACAGACTATACTTCTTAATAAAACATAACAGATTTCCGTGATAGCCAGCTTATATACCATATGTCACACTTTTAACTGTATTGTTTTAATAAGTTAAATCCTGAAACAAAATAAAACTTAAAACCAAATTCAGTTTTCTAATAACAGTATCTAGCGTGAGCTTCTATCATATCAAAACCTTTCAAAATGCTAGTGTAGAAAAAAGAGGTATGGTGTTATTGGTGCTCCCGTCCCTATCTGTGAAATGAAGGCGCCCCCTTGTGGCATAAAAACAGCAGTTCTCTTGTATTTACATAATGCATCCAATGAAAAAGGATGACATCACCCCCATAGACACCAACCCACGATCAGTGTCGCTTTCCCCCCTCATCATAAGGTTAAAATTCAGACTGGGGACTTTTATCTGATTGTAGATGTGTGTGTCTTAAGGTAACGTCTACTCTCAGCGCCAACATGGATCATTTCCATCTTAGAAGAAACACTCTGGCTTATAACTTTATAGATCAGTACTCTTATTAAAAGCATGCATATCTTAGTTACAGTTCTCATTTCACCGACAAAAGAATGTTATAGGTAACTAACGTTGAGTTGACATCAGTATGTCAACAATGGCATTTTGTCCCAGAGCGTATCCTATTTGAAATACTAATATAAAAACTACAATAAAAATCCGTTCACTTCAATTCAACACTTGAACAATTGAGGACCATTGCTACAACCCAAGACCAATGTACAGTATTTTTTTTTGTATCAACAGTTGAATTCCAATTAACCTTAAACCACAATATGATCCTTAAAAAAAATCGAGTTTAAAACAAATTTACAATCACTGTTTACCAAAATGTAAACATGTGGTGTTAAGCGATTTCAAAACATCAGTATACATGTTGACTTCAGGAATGCAAATGATCACAATGGAATGACGTGTGTCTCGGGGTACTGTAGGCATTTACTATTCAAATGTTCCTCAGAATCAATAATCATTCTTCTGCTTTATAGAGGAACAAAATATAAACCGGTATTACAATGAAACCCGATCAACTCAGACATCAAGAATTAATTCAGTGCACGAACTAATCCTTAAAGGTCCCATATTATAGGAATTCAAATCCTCTATTTATATACATAGATGATCAAAGATGTTTAATGAAGACATTGTTATTTGTCATTTGAGTGGTTAAATTTAAAGTTTTTGCATTTTCAAAATTCCTCTTTTTTTTACTGGCAGTTTCAGACAAACAAAAACATCACAACTGGACTCGGTTCTGATTGGATCCCCTCACTAAAGACTTCGTGAAATCCGTCCAATCAGCTCAGTTTCCAGCATTTGAACTCCACTCAGCAGGTTTACCTGATGGTGTTGCCATCTAATCAGGGTCCAGTATTGTGACTGCTCTGCCTGTGAGGACTTAAGTCTTCATTCAGTTTAACTCATTAATTTCACTGAACTAAACATCGTGAAGAACATTATTCTCAGACTAAACCATTGCACATTTGAAAACAACTCATGAAAACAGAATAATAAGGGACCTTTAAACAGCCACATGAGCCAACACTCAATTTGATTGTGGACACTATAAAGAAACCAACACATGGGCATATCTGAGACATACAACATATCAGACACACTGCATGTAGCGAAGGATGACTTAAACAAAACAAAAAAACTGATTTATGCTAAACGGGAAAGTTCAGGTTTTAGTTCAAGTCCAACCAAAAAGCATTCTACGGTGTTTGTCTATTTAGATACTGTAAGCAGGAGTTATTAACAGTTGTTAGCAATACTAGTGGTCAATGGGGCTGATATCGATTTATTAGAAACTAAATAGTTTGGAGCGTGTATAGATAGTTCATTTAAACCATCTCAGCATTAGGCCTATTCCTTTAAAAAAGCAAAACACTGAGGAAGAGAGATCCGAAACACGTCTGTTCTCGGTCTACGCTACAACGCTTTAAAAAAAAGAAATAAGGAAAGAACGAGAACAAACTTGAGTGTGGACTTTGTGCATGCTTTTCATTGAATATTATTACTGGCTCCCGTGAAGTACTGAGGCCTTTTCCTTTATGCATTTATAATTAACGCTGAAAAACGTTGCACAGCAATCGAAACACTGACACAACTGCATCTGGGCAGACTTAAAATACTCTCCATTTAGAAGTAAGATCACAACCTTTTCTTTGGACGTTGCACCTCCCAGGAGGTCTGAGCATATCTGGGTGTACTTTCATTATATTCTGCTGATTTCACAACTCGTATATGCCGTGACAACCTCAGTTGTACTGTGACCCCGATGAAGACCTGTCCACGTTTTAATCTGCTATGGAGCCAATTCAGTTCAGTTCAATTGTGTCAAGTCAAGATTCTATTTTTGGAGTTTTTTCCAGCCTGCATATTTTTCCTAAATCGATAAGGTCTCTTAAAAACCTTAACTATTCCTTTAGGATTTAGTGATATATTATATGAAATTGAAAATTAGTTGTCAGTGTTTGTTTTGTGTTAGGACACTGATGTAGTCATTTCCAATCACAATAGGAGAATATTCTAGTTAATGTTATATGTCTGCCCTTGTCTATATATGCCTCATGCTTAATAACAGGCTCATACATAACTCAATAGTCCAGTAGCACAGTCCACATTTAACCACCAGAGGGCACTGTTTCCAACTGCCAGCCACAAGTCCCTTTAATTCTAGACTAGAGGGGAAAAACAACTACTGTACTGTTGTGTCAAACAACTACAAGCTGTAGAGGAGACGGCAAAAAGGCCATTGAATAATAATACAAAGGCAATACAAAGTGATGTTGGCTCTAACTATGGTTTCAAGGTGATCACATGAAAGAGACTTAAGGCCCAAAGACAGAGATGACAAACTAGTACTTGACTAACTGGTACCAGATGCAACAAAGTCATATATTTGATCCAAGTCATATCACGAGCAATAAGCTTAGGTCATTTTATTTTCATTAAATCAGTTTATAAAAGCAAAATAAATAACTTGACTTCATTACCGTGTGTCAGCTAAGTGAATCATGTAATGATTGCAGAATTGTTTTCCTTGTCCTACTTTCTTCCCTAAAAAACTGAAATTGTTAAACCCTCAGTCATCCGTCTTCAGTTTGTTGCAAATGGCACAAATTGTATTAGGGGTGGAACGATTCACAAAATCACGGTCCAGTACATACCTCGGCATTGAGGTCAGTTTGGTACATTTTGGGTACAGTGTCAGTGCCTGCTGGTCGCGCACATTCCTGAGAAAATCCCCATTCATTTGACAAACAAAATAATATTTCAAAAATAGTTAACTGTACTGTAGGAACTTCACCAGAACAGTCGTTTTTGAAAAGGTTATACACTATAACCTACGATAAAGCTTATTGCCTTAAAACACAGTGAAAATGCAATTTTGTCTTTAGTCACCCAAATGAAGGCTATTTTTTATATGGAAATAATGTGATATAAACGTTCAACTTCCATATAGACGAGTCAAGCCTCTTCTCACTGAGCTTTGAACACAACTAAAAGAGGGCAACCATGCGAGGGTTTCGTGCAGGTATCGCTAACCTATTTTCTGTTGACACCACTGACTCACACGAGTGATAGCGAGCAAACATTACTGTTCTTTCATCTGATGGCACAGCGCAGGAAAACATCTTCAGTGGTCAAAACAGTATTAACGCAAAAGTTAGTTTAACCGCTTATTCATTTGCCTCAGTTCACAGAGTTGATTGACATGGCATTTCTGAATGACCAAGCGAGTGAAGAAGGCCGGCAGAGCTGTTTACCAAAGCCCAAACAGCCTCGAGATGTTCCGGTTATCATTATGCATTTACTGAGATACAGTATATTAAGGCTGAATGCAATCAGTGTAAAACCTCGGAAGATATCCTGACGATGTGTCATGTGGCAAAAAGAGGCAGGTCAAATATGATGCCTTTACTCCTGGAGGTCCAGTATTGGCCCTTCTGTGCGAGTGCAGCACAGACTAATGCTAGATGTGCATATCTAGTTTATATATTGGTTTAATAGATATGCAAGGAGGAAAAGCCTCTTATGAGAATCCACTTTTGACGAGCTTCTTTTTGCCACGCTGTGATTGAATTCGAGATGTGTCAGTGCATGCCGATAAATAGCAAGTACCAAGCTACCACCGAGCCGGCTGCAGTAATTTAGCTCCCAGTTAACACGAAGGCAGTGACTTCCATACACCACTGGAAATTATAATTCAACCAGATGTATATTTACTGTCATACCCCCCGATGGCCAAATGGCCGAAGGTGGACGTACCAAACAGCATGACTTTATTTTGACAAATACCGTTCCACCCCTAAATATTGTCCACAGTACTTCATGATTATCCCACATACAGTATTTAAATAGCTTTATTGTTTTATGGATGTTTGCAACCTCTACAATTTGCATTTTCCTGTAAATATTTATTTCGAGAAGTACTCCAAGTAGGCCTGTCACGATAACTACTGTTGTCGGACGATATATTGTCCCAGAAATAATCGCGATAAATTATATTATTGTCATTTTAAGACCCTTTTATGCTTGACACACCGGCTTGTTCACGTTAATGACCTCTCCTCTCTCGGGTTGGGCGATCTTCCACTTCTGTTGTGATTAGTTGTTATTATTACAACATAATAGACTGTGTGTCCATGAAAAAGTGGACACACACGAGAGAGAGAGAGAGAGAGAGAGAGAGAGAGAGAGAGAGAGAGAGAGATCAGCTCTACGTGTGATTAGAAAACAGAAGAATCGCTTGCTGAGCAGCGGAGAAATGTTGGTGATATTCATTCTTATGTAAACAAACAAACACGCATGTAAACACAATATCAAGGTCAGCAAAAATGATCGATGTCCATATATCGTACGATAAGTTGATAACTTAATTACCGTGACAGGCCTAACTTCAAGTCCATACACATCTATGTTTACAGATCTAGAACCTATATAAATATAAATAGTCTTGAGTCATTGGTTGGAGGTGGATGTTTGGTTAGGGTTGGTTGGGTATTTCTCTCTTAGCCCATGTTGGAGCGAAGGAAAATTAGTTTGTTCATCTCCTCAGCAGTTACCTGCTGCCTCCTCTTCATCGCCAGGCTCTGCTCGCACACAGTCATGCATTCGCTGCGTACGCCCACAGCGGGCACTGCGAGCAGCCACAGCGCCAGGCGTGCTAGCCTAGGGAACTTCTCAACCACTGCTGAACTCCAGTACTGGAAGAGGTCAGGTGTGCCCTGGAGAAGAGGCTCAGCCAGGTACTGAAAAATCTCCTGTCTGACTTGGCTTTGACTCTCCTCATTACCAGACATTGCACAAGATGACGACGTGGTCCCCCTGGAGTTTCCACCATTGTTTCCAGCCCCATCTATGCGGCCTCGTTTAGGGGTTGGGGGTCCATCAGCATCCCGCTCTTCACCTGCTGATACCCCAGCACTCATACCACCGTCCCGGGTTTCAGTGGCCATTTCACACGCACGAGAGATGATGTCATCATGCTGATAGGCTGGCACTGAACGCAGCTTCAGCTGTGGGTCCAGGACCATGGCCACTTGGTGAGCTCGCTCTACCTAGAGACAGAGAAATATTTTCCATGATTGACAGTACTTCCTACCATATAACAATTCTGGATATCCATTCATGGCATCAATGTCTCCTCACAAAATGAACGGAATACAATTAAGTGATTTGTCTCTCACAATATAATAGTGATTTAAGAAATCAGATAAATCCAATATTTGCACTCATGTTCTCAGGTTAAATCCAATTATGTGAGTTAATGACTACACATGACTAACTACCACTTTAATACCTTGAAGTTCTCCTTGAGTGCTTCCAAGAAGTAGTGGCAGAGTTTGCTAGCAGTGCCAGTTCCAGCCTCCCCTGCTTTGGATGTGAAGAGCTTCTCCAGTCGCAGGTAGACCGGCAGCACCTGCTGTAGGGTTGGTCTCCTCTGGCTGCTCAGCTCCAGAGCTGCCAGGCGTAGAGGTGCCAGCAGGCAGGCCAGCGTTCCTAGCAGGTGCTTGTTAAGACCTTGGAGGAGTGGAGCCGTGGCCTTACTGCGTCCATAAGCCTCACAAATCTGTTCAAAGTGAGCATGTACCTGCAGAAGGGCTTCAGCCATGCGATCCCAGCAAGGTGGTGTGGGGCATTGGCCAGAACTGCCCTGTGCACCCTCCTCAGTTGAGTTTGTGGATGTGTTGGTAGAGGGTTCCTCACGAAGGACCAGGCTGGTGGAGGAGGCAATATCTCGGCATGTTGACAGTAGCTCAGCCAACTCATGGAGGCCCCGCGCTTGTAGGCTGCGCTTCCCAAGGACAGCCTGGACTACTGCACCAAGTGAACACCCTGCACAGCGCAAGCATACCCTTCCTCGCCCACCACCTCCCAGTGGTGATCCCCCAAATCCCACTGCCCACACCCTGGGCTCTGTCACATAAACTGTGCGGATGTCTGACATCACAAACTCCGACAGCACATTCTGCACCCAGTGGTGCACCTGCTCAGGCCCTTCCCTTAGCTCGGCCTCCCTGACACCTAGCACATAGCGCTTCAGTCTCGACCCCTCCACTTGGTAGGCAGTTAGAACATAACAGGCATCTGGCCCCGACATCTGGGAGTGGCAGGTGACAGCGATGCCGAGAGAAGCATTGGAGCCTAGGGCACATGTGACCTTGACTTTGACCTGGTTGTACATGCGGGGCAGCTGGCGCAGTGCCAAGGCACTCATGTTGCCAAGGGCATCACGGGTTGAATAGGCACCATGACGAGCCCCCGTATCCACCAGGGTCTGTGCCAGCTTGAGGAAGTCCTTGCTGTTGAGCACATTGAGCATGCTCAGATCTGAGCACATGACCCGCAGGAGGCGCTCGGCCACCTGCTGCCGCTCCTTCTCTGGCAGCCCATTATTCTCTGCCAGCATATGGAAGATAGAAGGATGGAAAGCAAAAGACAAGAAACACTGTTATAGAATCTTATAATTTTGACTTGATAATTGTAACTTGTGCCTATCAAGCTGAACTCAAAATTGAGCATAAAACAAACTTGGATTCATAATCACAAAAAAGTGTGTTCATTTTAATGATATTGGTCAGATAGAGGTGTTTCAGAGCAAATAATAATTTTATTTGTATAAAAAGTACACAAAATGTTTCTCACTACTGCAAGCGTGAATATACTTATGGATTAAAAGAAAGCAAAATACAATTGAAGGGTTAATTTGTAAAGATTATAGCCAGTCGCCAGCCTGTTGTTTTGTCCTGCAATGTGAATTGGTTTCGCTTAACACAGCTGAGGAAGGCATAGCTTTACAGCAATGTTTTACTTTGCTAAATCATCAGCACTATTTAGCACACATATGTGCTGTGAGTTCTATGAAAAGTGAACCACAAATGTACTGTCGGGCACGCGCCTCAAAGTCCGTGAGTCTGTGAGTGCGGACATTGAGATTGGGCCTAGCACATGCCTCCTCCGACACATGTGAAGTCGCCAACCGCTTCTTGTACACCAGCCGGCGAGGAGTTTCGCCGGGAAGGCATAGCGCGTGCGGAGGAACACGTTATCCTCCCCAGCTCCGCTCCCCACCGACAGGCGCCCCGACCGACCAGTAGGAGGTGCTAGTGCAGCGACCAGGACAAATCCCTGCGTCGCTGCCAATTGTGCCTGTAG
>CABFOS010055532.1:0-12953 GCA_900660315.1 Diretmoides pauciradiatus | reverse complement strand
TATGGAAAAATTAATGTTAAAACATACTTTAAAATAAATAAAAATAACTACAAATTAAAAACAATTTGTATGCTAAATCCCTGTTTAATCCCTAATGTTTAGGGTTTCACGGGGAATTTCACTGATGAGAGGAATTTGTAAATTGTTCTTCGTGCTATAATGGAGTTTCTGTTTTGTTTTTCCCCCCAGCAAAAGAAATAAACTAGGGATGCATGATATATCGGCAACCCCGATGTTAGTCCTTTTTTATTTTATTTTTTTTATATACCAGTATCGGTCCGATGTGAACAACCGATGATTATTTTCGTCTAGCCAGGAAACAATGTGGTAAATCTATGTTTTATGGGCTTTTCCAAATGTTTTGGAAATAAAGAAAATGCAGTGTTTACATGTGTTTTTCAGTATGTACAAATTTTGATTAACGTAGAAACACTTTTTACAGATCATATCGACATCGGTAAATATCGGCTATTGGCCATAGCAGCATCGCTAATATCGGTCATTGGTGTTGTTATCTGCTGAAGTGTCCTTGAGCAAGGCACTGAATGAACCCCCACATAGCTGAGCTCGCACTGTCGCTTACCCTGTGGAGAGATACAAGTGAAGATTTTTCATATGGGGATAAATTTACTTCTATTGAGCTTGTTTGTATCTGGCCAAATAATCCAAGTCTGGTGTGAATGTGCCACAGACTTGGATTATTTGATTGTTGTATGAGGGATAGAAGACAGTAACCAACCCTTTGTAGTCCTCCGCAATTTATTTATTTCAAGCACTGTTAAGACAATAGAAAAACTGACTATGTCACACCAGTCGGCACCAGATACCCATAGTAGGAAATTCACAAAGACCAGTTATTTCATTTTGGGGGGCAACAATTTTGACACACACGCATACATGAAGAATGACAATTAAGCACCGTGTGAAGATGGCATCTACACTGGTAAAACTGTGGGAAGTTGTGAGGTTTCCTTTCATTGTATGACGCCATACCAGTCTGCCGCTGAGATCTTTATTTACCATGTAGCAAAACTCACACAAGTGTTTTAAGTATACCATGATGTACCTCGGTGTAAAATGTCTAGGCATACTATGATAATTGAAAGATAAGGGGTGCAGGAAAAAAAACAGACCAACTCCTAAGACAACATGGTGCACATTGCATTATAAAATCCAGTGATAAATCCCTCATAAACAAATTGGATTTTACTTTCTCAACAAAGTGAGATGAACAAGAAATATCTAACTTCTAAGTCCTAACCCCCACTACCCACAACATTACCACTGTTCAAGTGTTAGTATGTGCTAACTCCCCACATTGTCAGTTCCCTTAACCCTGCACAATCTGAAACATGTATTCTTTTACACCACTACCACGCAGGACAGGCTTTGTTCTATCAAAAAAAATTGAAATAACAAAAGAGTGGAAGCATTTTTGGTTGCTGACCCAAACAGTTGCTCAAGAAAAAATAAAAGCGGCTCCAAAAGAGGAAGAAAAAAAAGGACATTTAAGAATATATAGTTGAAAACAAAAGCCTATATGTTCACATCGCCTACCAAAACACTCACCTTAAAGCTTGAGTCGGTGATTAAACCTCAAACCCAGGAATTTAAGACCTTTTCCGAAGATGTTAATGACTTCAAAACCTCCTCCAAAGAGGTTACAAACTTGTGGGAATATTATACTGGGATGTGAAGCATGCACATCTCTTTGAGGCTGATATAGCAACAGGAGATTAAAGTGACACACCGCATTATATCTGAGTCCATCTTTAAGCTGATCTACCCTTACAAAGTCACTTTTAAAAACTCCACCAACAGCTGTTATAAGATCCACCATTATTTATACAATATACATCAACAGCATAGGCGTATTAGTACTGCAACAAGACTGTTTCCATATCGAAATATACAAAAGGAGGTCGTCTCTACTTTTTCCTTCATCCATTCATCAGGGCTTCTGGTTGATTTCTGCCAATCCCTGACATTTTTTTTTAAATAATTTAACAGAAACCATGACAAAACCACACATGTACACATATTTGCACTAAAATGTAAACATTCATTCATATTACAGTTTTTTTTTTAAACAGCCAAGGGAGCCAGTTTGTTTTCTGCATACACTGTACAATTTTGGAATCCCACAGAGAAAAAAGATCGTCCTGAAATATAAATGTGCTATAACTGTTATACGGCTACTACGACTTGTGCAAACACTTGAGCTAGATTAGATTTGTAAGGAGAGGGAGTGGGCTTGACTTAACAAGCAGGTAAATGATGATGGGGTATTAGAGGGCAGAGACAACAGTCTGGTTTCAAAAGGTATAGTCACAAAGCTTCATCTGCACGCCTGCATGTGCAACGTCGATCACGTTATGATTTGAACCACTGGTAGAAGAGTTCCAACGAGCGTCGTCACGGATGCGTTTTTGTACGACACGGCACATGGCGGTAGCGCCCATGCATAAAGCCTGTTACGTTATGTACAACTACAGTACCGGTTTTAAATGGTTCCTATGGCGAGATCATGCTTTGGCACCACAGCTAGATTTCCAAGTGTTGTAAATTTGGATATTTTCTTTAAAATGTAAGCCATGTATACAATGTGTTCAGAATCAGAATGACTGGGAGTACAAATGTCACCACCACAATCTAGATCATATTTCTTGTGAGAGGCAGCACAGAATATGTTGGAACATATTGGTTGGATAAACATTGTAATTCTGTTTGAAAGGCCCAAGTTGAACACACAAAACAGCAGTCAGTTCATCAAAAGAATAATGGAAATATGGTATGATATAGACAACCCCGTCACCTCCCCTCGTCTGCGCCTACAGTAAAACCACGCTGGGAAGCGCTCTGTGGCTTTCTGACTATTAATGCAAGAGTGGCTGCATACAGTTTGTGCAATTCCTGAAATAAGAGTAGCTGAAGCATCAAGGCATTTTCAGCAACCGAAAAACAAATTAAATGAGCATTAAAAAAAGAGTCATAAATAAGTTTCTTCTTTTAAAACAAAATATGTACAAAATACATCAGTTACAGGTGCCACAGTGATTTGAGAACCAAGACAGGAGACAAGCAACCAGGAAGTAAACACAGTTTTGGCAGTCATCATTCGGTTAACAGTGTGGTATGTTACTGAAAAACATCTCATTTTGTTTTCTCCTTCCTTCAGCAGTTGCTTGTGATGATTTGGGGCTTGGTCACAGTTTTCTGGACACACATGCAAGGCCTTCAAATTTAAATAGTAGCAGGTCAAAGACTTCATCATCAGTTTTGAGTCCCTTTTCCTGAATCTTGAGTGTGACCTGTTATCCCTGTCGGAGCAAAAAGCCTAAAACCTCTCTTTCTCTTTTGGCTTGTTTTTCTGCTGCGTTGTACCCGGCGATCCTCTTCCGTCCAGCTCCAGACTGGATTCCGTCTGAGCCGAGTTGATCCAGGACGCCTTGAATGCCTTGGGCTGCCTGACAGGAAGTGTCGGGCTGGGTGTCACCTCCTTTTCCTCCAGGTCATCGAAACTCACCTCCTGCACGGCCTCCTGTTTCTTGAAGGAGTCCCGCCGCTCCGACAGAGCCAGTTTCCTCATCACCACCACTTCTTTGGAGTGGCGGTTGCTGTTGCGGTGCTGTGGCGAGGCGGTAGGGCGGTGGTGGTCGTTACCACCGCCAGACGTGTCCCTGTGGCATCTCTGCCCTCCTATGTACAGCCCCTGGCGGCCGTGCTCCCCGACGCAGACGAACCCGGTGGCGGTGTCCCCCTCCACATCTTCCAGCCCCTCCCCCTCAGACAGAGGCACCTCCATGGTGTGCCGACGGGTGGTGTAGGCCTTCTTGTCTCCATGGTAACCGCCCGACAGCTTCTCCGCTGACAGTTTCTCGGCCGACTGGACCCTCTTGAGGAGCGGCGAGCGCGGTGGCTCTGCGCTACGAGGACGCACAGAATGGCGGGCGATAGTGGGAGGGGAGAGGGTCTTGCCGTGGAAACCCTGCAGGGACTTGGGGTGACTGGGAAGACACGACGGAGAGCACTGGGGGGAGAGAGGCTGGGGAGGGGGGATGCAGGCCAGCGGGGAAGGGGGGATACTGCTGGTGGACTTGCAGCGCCCAGCCTTACTGTAGCGACCCAGGACATGGAGGGAACTGGGACGGGCCTGTGGCACCGGGGAGTTGGGGGAACTGGAGCAAGGAGAGGAGCTGGAATCTGACGGAAAGGGAAAAACACAAAAAGTAAGATGTAGCTGAATTTCACTCTACACTACCCTGTGACAGCCAGTAAAATATAATGCTGAACACAATGTCTGACAGAAAAAAAACATTGTTTAGCCAGAGTGTGGGGCAGGAGAGCATCGGGGTATGTACGGCCCTGAGGAGAGGGGCTGAGTGGTCACATCCCAGATGGGAAAGGACAGGGAATAACAACAACCAAAAACACATGGAGATCGACTGCACCCTTTTTGGCATCTCGCCATCTTTCCCTTTTTTTGGGATGTGAATGACACTAGGCTTTTCTTCCCTTAGACAAGCATCATGGTCACTCACCTCCAGAGTGGTCCGGAGCAGGGGAGCGGCAGGGCGTGGAAGGCCCGGGAGAGAGGCTCTGCGTGGGCGAGCCAGAGAGGCTATCGCTGGACGACTGGTGGAACCCTGACGAGAAGCTGCGACTGCTCTGCATGGGGGGAGGCGGCGTGTGCTTAGACAGCTTCTTCAAGATGCTACGCCTCCTGCTACAAAGAGAAAACAGATTTCAGGGTTGGGTTTGACCCATCTAAAGCCTTTTGCCAAACCCAAAGGGGAAAAGAAGACTCCAGCACACCTCAATCTGTGCGGGTTAGATCAAAATCCCAGGATTAAGTAAAGTATTTATTACTGGGATTTTGATCTGACCCTCATCAGACGACACACATCTTCTCACATTTCTCTACTATTCTATATACTACTATACTATAAATCACTTGTCATCTATCTGAAAACTATCACTAAGCCTCAGAATCAGCCTTGTCAAATAGGAACTCTAAATATCAAATAGGAACAATGTGGGCTTCATGCTCTCCTCTACCTGTCCTGTCCATCCTTCTTCTTGCTCTTCTTGCTGCGTCGGGCCATCTTGGCCTTGTAGCTGGTCTTCCTGGCGGGTCCCACCTTGATAGAGGTGTTCTCCAGAGCAGTAGTCTGCAAGGTCACCCTGTTGCCGCTCTGTTTACAGCACAGCACAACAAAAATATCTATACTGGGGGTTTCGATTCCCCTGCATGGTATGTTGACAGAGACAGACCCAAACAATTTAAAGTCTGCGTGTTTGAGAATGACCCCGAGGTGGAACGACTACCATTTCCTACATCGTAGATAATGCTTGTGCACTAAAGATCATCAAGTATACATACAACCAGTAAAATAATATTACAACGTTATTTGTGATAGTGATGCCCTTTAACCAAGACCACAACTAAGACTAGTTCTTACCAAAAAAAACCTGGGATGTACTGATATTAGCCAGGACACCAAAGTATTTACAACACCTTATCCTGATTACTGTTGGTTTTCATTGTCTGTTTACACTTTAAATGGTACAATGTATACAGGGATATATTTATGAGCAGGACACGAAGTTGCATAGCAACAGCTTATCCTGAAGGGCAGAATATGACCGATTATATGGAGCACACTCATTGGAACTGACACTGATCAGCTCCACCATTGCAGACACAGTGGTATGGTGCTTGGGACTAATCATTAGGAGGGGGCATACTAGGCCTCCTAAACACTGTTCTAGGCCTTCTTACCTTGAGCAGCAGCTCCACCACCTCAGTGTGCACCAGGCCCTGGACAGACTCCCCGTTAACGTGAGTGATGAGGTCACCAGCCCTCAACCCTGCCTCGTGTGCTGGACTACCCTCCTCAACACACTGGAGAAACAAACACACACATACTTATTACTGGACAAGCAAACAACAAACAAACAGCATTAGATTATTTAACAATCATGTATATAAACTTTACTCAGGCACCTACAGCATTAGTCTACTGTGCAGAACTGACTTGGGTTATGTGAAGACGAAGGCAAAAAAGGATCCATTGTATAATTGAATGAGCTGAATGGTTTTAAATTAAAAACTTTAAATCTTTTCATCTCTTTATTGAATGTTTCATACCGTACACGAAACAGCATCAAAAACAGTTAAAATTTTGCCCAGTAAGAATTAATCTCGTCTTATTGTTTCATTCTACCAGCTCTTACCACCCACCAGCCCGGCAGGTGAGACAAAAAGTTCATTTCAGACACTGGAGGTAAGTATACTGTGATCCTACCATGCTAATTATATCAATAGTAATTAGGTTGACAAGCAAGTATACTCTCTTTAGGCTAAAAAACAGATGGGTATACAATTACATATGCCCTCACAACACCACCGCCTATACCCGAGATGAGAACACCTGCTCAGGCAGTGGGTTGGATCCCCACATACATGTAGTGTGTCAACCATCACCCTTGTAAGTCGCTTTGGATAAAAGCATCTGCTAAATGACTGTAATGTAATGTAACACGTACCCACACCATGTGGTGCACAGTGTAGACGTCAGTGTCTCCCATGTAGACTCTGATAGCACGCAGAGCAAAGCCAAACCTCTTCCCAGAGCTGTGGATGACCACAGGGGGCCGGAGGCAGCTGATACTGAGAGAGAGGTCACGGCTGGGAGATGAGTCTCTGGATGAAGGGTTGGAGGACAAGGACAAGGACGACTTGGGGCTTGTAGGAGGAGCTGCTGAGTCGTCTAGATGGGGCAGATTAGAGGGATCAGAAAGGACATCATTTAAGTGTGTACCACTGGTGGCTTTTGCATAGGTTTACTTTCTGCAAGATCTGTGTTTCACGTTATCCCTTCTCTCAATTTATCTTTCCTGTCTTGCTCTATATTATAAATGGTAAATGGACTGTATTTATATAGCACTTTTCTAGTCTTCTAGAGACTCAAAGCGCTTTTACAATTCATACACTTCACATTTTACCCATTCACTCTCGCATTCATACACTGACGGCAGCGGCAACCTGCTCGTCGGGAGCAGTAAGGGGTTCAGTGTCTTGCTCAAGGACACTTCGACACGCTGCCGGGAGGAGCCTCGAACCGAGAACCTTCTGATTTGCAGACGACTGCTCTACCACCTGAGCTGTTGCCGCCCCTAATGAAGCAAAACTAGCATATAAAACTCATCTTAAAATGGATGTTATTCTAATTTGAATAACTGTAACCTTACTGAGAGAAGTGGAATGGTGAAACACCAAAATTAAAAGAAGCAACTAAAAAAATAAAATCTACAAAGGAGACTACATCAGGCTGTAGAGGGCGCTGTAAACACATGAATACAGTCTCAGCAAATACCGGTAGTCCTTAAAAAAGACAACAAAACACTATCAAGGGATTCCAGCACATCGTCCTAAGTTGCATATGCAGGGAATTCTCACATCTTGAATTGCAATAAAACATGTATTGTAGCTTCTGAAGTGCCCATGAGCAAGAAACTGAATCCCAAACCGCTTCGTAGGGACCCTGTTCTCTGATCGCCGAAAACAAAACACACTTACACTAAAATGGGATTAAAACCCACTTTGTTATTTGCCCAAATGTATTGTATTTGGCTAAATCTCTCTCTCTCTCTTTCAAATTGTATTAAAATCCTCTTTACCTGGGGTAATGATAAGGGACAGGCCCGAGACGGAGGCGGACTTTGGGACTTTACAACCAGTAGGTGGTCTGGGTTTCTCAGGGGTCTCCAGCTGGTGGGCGATGCGTCGGGACGCCCCTCTCCGGTAGGACGGCCTGGTGCCTGTGCTGTTGCTCCGGAGACGGATGCGCCGCAGGTTGGACACCATCCCATCTAGTATCAGAGGGACAGAGAGTGAGCACTGCTCAGGTGTGTGTGTGTGCGTCTCATTTGCAGGGGGAAAAAAGTGTGTCAGTCTTACCCTCTTCCTCTGCAGAGATGGCGAAGCGAGGCATGACGTCAAGACTCTGGGTGCTGTTCATCACTAGGGGGCTGGCGCTGCGCTCTGACTGGGAGGAGCTGGACGAAGCACGAGGACGCAGACTGGAAGGGGGGAAAAATCATAGAATTTGAATTTTGAAAAGGTTTGGAAATGTTGGCTTGCAAGTATACAGGGTTCCTACATGTTTTTGCTAATCAAATCCACGACTTTTACAAGACTATTCCATAACATATAGCAGAATTTCCATGATCAGTATTCATCAGTCTTTGTTGCAAATGTCGTCATGTGTTTTTACCTTGAATATCTGATCTGAATGTCCCAGGTCTTGTTTCTGTCTACATCTATCACTTAGTGACTAAGTATCATATATTATAGGTCCTAATATTGGTTGTTATTCCTCAGAGTTAAGTAGCTCAACAAGCAGCCAAGCTTGACATTAAACAGTTTACTGGTTGGAAAAAAGTTCATGAACAAACTTCCATGACATTTCCAAAACTAAAAAGGCACATTCAATTTTCCATAACCTCTCCAAGTCTGGAAAACATCATTTTGAATGGCATGACTTTTCCATGATGACAGGAACCCTGAGTATAATTATGTAGAGATACGGGCAGGCAGCAATGTTTTTCCTCTTCCAACTTTCGAAAAACAAAAGAGACGAACACGACTTGCACGGTTCTGTCTTTTCTTTGCCTCTGATGTAAACGTTTGCATATCACAAGAAACAGCAGCAGACGGTTCTAATACATCACCTGTTTAAAAACTGATGATCGAGTAGCTTTTTCGCCTCCAACACTCACTTTCTGTCTGTCATCATGTTTTTTTTTAATCTCATCCACACAATAATTTTTGTGTGCAAATAAAAAAAACTCTCCTTCTCATTTTGTTTTAAACAACTTCAATAAGATTCCATAGCGAGTTTAGTGTCACATTTTCAAACAACAAGGCTCATTCTGGATTAAAATTCTTCATATTTAAAGAAAAGGGGGTGGGTGGGGGTATTGTGTTGATAAGTCGCCATCTCTCACATTTTCTGGGGAGAGGTAGAGCTGTAACCATTTTTCCTCACTCCCACCATTCCCCAATCGCTCCCTGCTCTCACCTTCCCTTGTGTCCGTCTGTCCTCCTGTCCCCGCTGGCCTGGTGTTTGTGTCCGTCTCCGGGGGAAAGGACTCCCCTGCCTTCCCATCGCTCCTCCTTCTCCTCGCTGTGGCTTCGTTCTGACGACGACAGGCTCTGGTTGGACGGCGTGGAGGTGGACAGGTGCTCCGTACTGCTGTACACCTGGAGTTTAGAGGGAAGGTCAATACTCTATTCTCCATCGTGTGCCATATATACGTCATTAACCAGGCACAGACAGCAAAATTCTATTGATGACTTTGAAACAAATGTTCTTCAAAATAGATATTTCTTTCCATTATGTCAGATGTATTTAGATCATCTCAAACACCAATGATTAATGACAAAGGAGGGTGCGTGAAGACCAATACGCAGAGCCAGATCAAGACTGTACCTTGCTGAATCGATGGGCCACAGAGGAAAACTGCCGGAGCTCCAGAGATGATTCATCATCGTTGGTCTCATCATCATCATCTGAACCCAGGTGACAGTAGCGCTCCGATCGGGCTGTAGGGGACACGCAGACAAGTGTGTTAGTGGCCGTCCATGAGTATTGTCTGAAAATCTTTCTTCAACATAGTGCATCTAAATAAGAGTCAAGATCAAGAAAAAGCTGGAGATGGTTAACTTGCTCCCTGGATATTAACAGCTGGTATAGCTACTGATTCATAAAACTAGGTGTGCCTAATGGGCAAACAATAGTTGGCATGTTGCAGAAATTCCTACTGCTTATTCTTCTCCTGTGCCTCCAACAGGGGTGTCTTTGTGTACATGTGTTTGCAGGCACAGATCCATATTTGTATTCTAGTTAGGCTAGTACATCTAACTATAAAGCGAAGAATCTCTGTGTGTCTGTCCTTCGCATATCTCGGGAACCGTTCATCCACTCGACTTCACACTTGGCGGGTGTATTGCTCACGGCCCAGGGAAGTGCAGTGTAGTACATTTCCCCAACGGGCAAATGTATTAGTACTGTTTTAAGTTGGTGCCAGCCTTTGGCCCCAGATGAGAGGCACTAAGTGTATGTATGCACAGATCCTAGTTAGTCTGCCACCTACTGTCAAAGTAACTGGTGTCATCCTCAGTCTCTAATTGAGGTATGAATTCAGCTTTCTGCCTCAGGAGCCCATTCCAGTCCAGACCCAGGAAGAACATGTGCATCTTCACCTCAGTGGTTCCCCCTGGAGAAGAAACGAGACAAGAATAAATTTGGCTGCCCTATCTTGAGCCTGGCTTAGCTCTACTCCTCAGCTCATTTGTGGACTTTGCCTCCCTTGTCCTCTTCATATTTCCCTTTGTACAGTAAATAAAACGACAAGTAGGTCTCAGGTCTGTCTACATGCCTGGGATGATGCCGGGGCCTGCCGGGGCCTACTTGGGCTTACCGGGGCCACAGCACTCCAGAGGGGTTTGGCCCACCAGTCTATCTGTCTTGCCGCCTGTCTGCCAAATCAATTCATCCGTTATACGTCACCAACCTGTTCCCAGGCGTTCCAGAGGGCTCTGTCGTAGCAGTCTGGTGATCAGGTCTTGGGCATCAGCTGGCAGGGCGTCCTCTCCTTCCGGCCAGATGATTTCATCTGGGGAAGAAGGGGTTGCTAGTGATTCAATCAAGGAGTTTTATCTTTATAGCCTGAGGCATTGCAGTGAAAATGTCCTCAGAAAAAAAAGTCAAAGCTCAAGACAATGATTAATATTGCAAGATCAATAAAAATGAAATAAAAGCTGCATTATGCAAATTTTTAATGCAAAAATTACACCTATCTTAGCCTAAATTGCAGATTGCAGCTTTAAAGTCAAGATTCTTCTTTTTGCCAAGGCACAATCTTTCATCTTCCAGGTGTGTAAAAAAAAAGTTGCACAAAAATAATGAAAGAGAGCCGCTCAGGTAGTGTAGCGGTATATTCAGCTGCCTACCAACCCTGAGGTCGCAGGTTCGAACCTCGAGGTTGCTACCGGCTTGGCCTGGCTTCCCCACAGACACAAATGTCCGTGTCTGCAGGTGGGAAAGCCGGACGAAGGGATTTGTCCTGGTTGCTGCACTAGCGCCTCCTCTGGTCGTTCAGCGGGGAGGGGAGCTGAGGGAGATAGCGCGGTGAAACTCCTCGCTGACTGGTGACAAGAAGCGGCTGGCGACTCCACATGCATCGGAGGAGGCATGTGATAGTCTACATCCTCCCCAGGCCAACAGAGGCGGCGGAGCAACGACCGGGACCACTTAGGCAGGGGAATTGGCAATGTAAAATTGGGAGAAAAAAGGGGATTTCTCACCATTGACCACCTGACCAAAGAGCTGTTCTGGCGTGTCTCCAAAGAAAGGCACACAGCCCACCAGGAACTCATAGAGGATGATGCCCATGGCCCACCAGTCCACAGGCTTCCCATAACCCTGCCTCAAAATCACCTCTGGGGCAATGTACTCTGGAGTACCACAGACCTGTGGGGAGAACACGCATGCTAGTTTAGCTCATGAATGCTGAATATTAATATTTCATGTAACAAAGGGAGAGAGAGAGAGGGAAGAGGAGAAGAGACTAACCTGTTTGTCAATGAATTCTCTGGTATCTTTCTCAATGTGTCCTTCATACAAGTTGGTGGTCATGTTCATTAGACCAATCTTTGACAGGCCAAAGTCTGTCAGCTTAATGTGACCCATGGAAGTGATTAACAAACTACAAAGGAGGGAAAAGACAGAAATGTGTCAAACATCAAAAGCCGACCACAAAACATGAACCCGAGACCGATTTCAAAAGGTCAGTTTCTGAAAATTCTGCTCCAACTTTGAAGTCCTTTGAAGATTAGCGCAGGTCTAACAATTATTAAAAAGCTTTCCTGTAATTCGATGCTGCCTCACACCATTCTCACGCATTTGAAACACGTGAGAATGTTCCCCTTGCGTAGCCCTGTCACTCGACAGTTTGGAAAGACTGGTTGAGGACTCACTTGTCGGGTTTGAGGTCTCTGTGAACGATGCCGTAGTTGTGAAGGTACTCTAGAGCCAGGACGGTCTCGGCAAAGTACATCCGAGTCATGTCCACGGGCAGAGGACCAATGTTCTTCAATAGGTTGGCACAATCACCACCTAAAGGACAGAGAAGGCCGTAAGACAAGCGCTGTCACGTATGCTGCTATGTTTATGCTTTATACAGTAAGTGTGTGAGCAAGTGTGGGTGCAGTGTGTCCCGTGGACGGCTGTCATCTATCCTACTGAGGGGAATTAGCTCTTTACCTGGTCAAATTTGATTGGGCACTACTCCAGACAAATAGCTGTGTAATAAAAATGCATATCAACACCTTGATGTGTATGACCGCTGAAACAACCCTACCTTCCACATACTCCATGACCATGCAGAGGTGCCTCTTCGTCTCAAACGAGCAGAACATGGACACCACGAAGGGGTTTTCAGCAAAGGTGAGGATGTCTCGCTCCACAAACACCTGCTGGATCTGGTTCCTCAGCATCAGGTTCTGCCGGTTTATCTTCTTCATGGCAAAACGTTGACGGGTCTCCTTGTGGCGCACCAGGAATACAGCCCTGTTGGTTAGAGGACACAGAGGGGATATGAGGGGTTAAGAGTGAGGTGAGTGTGTGTGTGGGGGGGTGGAGAAAGGGCTTGGAGAGGAAAGAATAAGGAAGGAAGAGGGATGAGGAAGGATACCGCTGAATCTCTTGACAATTTACTACTGAACATCAGCTAAGGAAACAAGTCCTGACCAATGTTACATGTTAAATAGCAAAATACCCAACACATCCTCATTTCAGTTTCTTTTCTGCTTTTATTGCTCTCTCCAGTGTCCACAAAGAGACTGAGTCAGTCGAACCCAAACAAAGACGGCAGTCTTACTCACC
>CABFOS010055530.1:0-17500 GCA_900660315.1 Diretmoides pauciradiatus | reverse complement strand
CCTACAGCCTGCAGCTGCTGGAGGGACTGCTGCACTGAGGCCTGGTCACCAAGACACTCCTGTAACAACGTCACAGCAAAAATACAGGATGTTAGGAACAGAGAATCGTTGTTCAAAGGCTAAGAATTATAATCACTTTAATCACTGAGTACAATAAATATTAGGTGTCTTTGTGACATGGTGACATTGGTATGACACAACCAGATAATGGGATAATTAACATCCTGCAGCATAGCCCTGCAAGCCCAGCATGACACTGGGAGACGTCTACAGTGTAAATGAGGGGCCCATCTTTCCCTTTGGGGTCTCACTCTCAAAAGGCTTTTGTTCCAATGTTCCGTGAAGCTATATTCAACCAGACAAAATGACAGGGTGCAATTTGGTGTTCTGCAGAGGGGACAGAGACTCTGTGAATCCTTAAAATGAGCTGGCAAGCTGTTTCTGAGCTTATTCACAGGTGCTTACAAACTGAACGAGAGTGAGGCTGCATTCCTCATGAGCTGTCTGGGTTTCTCAGCCTCTTTCAACACTCTGAGGACAAATGTTGATTTGAATCCACTAAAAATGTGGATTCATTAATATACTAACGGTAGATTGAAGTTACAATTACAAAAGAAAGTGGTACAAAAAACAACGCTGTAGCACTAACTACTAGGACCCGACTAACTGTGTTGACTAATGCTAATATAATAAAGGTCCAGTTTGTTATAGTGCATCTCCACTCTTACAGTGGCCGTCTGTACTCACGCTGCAGTCCTTTATCCAGGCACTGCTTTCGTCTTCTGTGATGTCCCTGTCGGTGGCGCTCTTGAGTAGGCGGTCAGCTCGCTCCTCCTGCCTCTGGACAGCTGTCACACACTGGCCATACAGCACTCTGTAGCGCTCCCACAGCCCCAGCAGGGCCTTGCTGCTCCTCTGCTGCTCTGAGATCTGCTCTAGTAGACTGTTCCACCTGGGACAGAAGAGGACAAGGGGGTTACAAAGTGAACTCATTAGGATTATATCTGCAATTAGAGTTAAATCAACTCATTACACGAAGCAAGTATCATGAGTGCAGGAAAAATTCCCATTTTTTGTGTAAGAAATTGAAGTGAAGATTCCTAGTTACAGTAAAATTTTCACTAGAATAGAACTTTTACCTCCTTTAATGAATTCAATACTGCTCAATAAAGAGCAGATATGATTTGTAGAAAGTGAACCATGATCAAGTCTGAAAGCATATAGAGGAGTGAAGTGTCTCACCTCTAACTGACTGACTTGGCACCATGTTGACAGTGAGAAAAATCTAAATGTATCCTGAACCTTGGTGGGCGGAGCATGGCACTAACATGTAAGGTGGTTTGGATAATCGTGTCCACCCAATATTGCTAATGAATCAGGTGGTGTTTTTGTAGTTTTTCTGCCTAGTTGGGCCTACCTGATGTTGACGTCCCGCAGGGCGCTGTTGAGAGTATCAGCCACAGACGGGTGGCACTCCGTCAGTAGCTGGTGTGTTACGGAGCCAAACTTCCTCAGACTGCTCTCCTGCTTATCCATCTCCTCCTGGAGGTTCTGATCCACACAGACACACTCTCAGGCTTCGAGTTCATCATCACCATTTCCACAAATGAGCTCAATACATACATAGCAGTCAAGTGCAACAGTGAAACACACTTGGATTTCAGCGCTGTGCTATTTCCCTCACATAAACAGTGCAGTGTAACTCCTGTGCACTCCTCACCTCCAGACCCTCCACCTGTTGCTGTACTGCCTCCAGAGACCCGTTGAGGAGGCACAATCTGGACACAGAGTACCTCCCCTCCATCAGGTAACCGTTAATCTCATCTGCAGCTCGCCGGTACAACGTCCACTGCTCCAGCACCGACCGAAGGCTCACCTTCATCTGACTTATCTGGAGGGGACGGGGGAGGATGAGGTTGAAACAAGGTATTAAAGTGTCTTATTTACTATTATAGAATCAAAGCACTTTGTTGTGTTATGATGAGAACGTTACAGTGCATAGGAAGTGCTTGTAGCTCTGTAAAAAGAAACACTGCATAGTATTTGTGAAATGCATTGTTATCATCAGCATTTTACAGTGTATTAAGGAATCCTAGAAGCTCACCATGTGGTCCAGGTGGGCCCAGGACTGGTTCAGTCCTTTGAGGGTCTCCTTGACAACAGAGCACGCCTCCCCTTTCTTGTCCTGGATGAGAGCACTTCCTTGTTCCTCAGCTTTCTCTAGATCCTTCTCTTTGTCCTTCACTAAGTCTTCTAACTCCTGTGAGAACAAGACGAATTATTTGAAGAAAGATAGAGAACTTCCAAAAATCGCATTCTGCCAGAGTAATAGCTATGTTATAGCTAAGTATGCGCTATGGACATAAGTATGTGGAATTCATAGCTGTGCCATCCCTACCTGACAGTCTTTGAGTGCATTCTGCACCGATGCTACATCCTCTATCCTGTGTCTCTTTTTCAGTTTCTCCTCCTGCAGGGTGAGCCAGGTTTTCAGGGCCTGGACTCCATGTTCGTGCTCTATCCAACTTTCTAGTATTCCTTCCAAAAGCTGAATCTAAGAAATGCACAGAAATTCAGAAACGCACATGTTACAGAAAACAAAGAATATGAAAAGAATGTGATCTAAAATGTCGTGTCTAGACTATGTCATTCAAACAATACACTTAGGAAACTCTACCTTTTCAGTGATGAGCCCCTGGAGTATCTGCCAGCGTCTGTTCATGGCTCCCAGCCTCTCTGCAAAGTCTGTCTTATCACTGCGCTTCCCCTCCACGTCCTGACTGCTGATCTGCAGCACTGACTGGTTGACGAAGTCTACTGTCAACTGCTTACAGGTCAGGTCTATACGGAAACCCTGTGGAACACAGATAAGATATAACGAGAGTGTGACGATGGAGAGAGGATTTATAAAAGGAGAGGCGACAAAGAGCTGGAGGCAGTTTTCACCTCTGGCCAAGCCACAAATTTGCAAAACAATTATGATTACAAAAACACTTTTCTTCATCTCCTTTTAGGGTTGGGGTTAAAGCATTAGGTCTTTATTGAGGTTAAAGTTAGGGCCAGGCATAGTAAGGCTTTGCAGCATGGACAGAAAGCAATAACTGTGTCCCTGTCTGTGGTGTTGACTGTGTTGTACCTTATACTTCTGTAGGAAGTCTTGGACCACCTCTGAGCCTACAGCCCCCAAAATCTTGTTCTGGTCCTCTTCTATGATGTTCTCCATGAGAGAGATCCAGCTCATCAGCTCTGTGATGGCGTGTCGCGACGCCAGCTTCTCCATCTGCAACTGTGGGAAGAGAGAGGAGAAGTTACAATGGTGCAAAAAGCCAAATATAGCACCACTAACATTTATTTTAAAGAGCACAGGTGCAACCACAAAAATAGTCTAGAAGTATTAAATGGATGACTACCACACTCTCCATTAAACAATAAGTTTTAACTAGAGAATATGTAAGCACGACATTACATCTGATGAAGGCCTCCTTAACCGAAACATCATGTCTTTATATTATATATTATAGTTAAACAAATAGTATTTTTCCATTTTGTACTTTAAAAAAAAACTTTTTTGCAACAAAAGTTACAACAATTAAACAATTACAAGTCAAATGAAACACCATAATGTCAACTGAATAAAACAAGCAAGAGTAAAATAGTAAAGAGTAAAAACTTAAAAAGGAAAATTAGAAACTTATGTGCAAAGAAAAGCCTGTAATGGAAAAACCCATTTTAAGAAGTGGTTTGAAAGATGATTCAAACATCCACTAAGTGTTTGGACTCAATATTAGACATATTAACTATTAGCTATTATAACAACAGCTGCTCCCGGACCTGGTGTAGTTTCTCCTGTACCACAGGAATGCGTGTCAGCAGCTCAGCCCACTGAGTGTCAACTTGGGCTAGGGCTGACCTCAGACCAGCTGTATCCACCCTTTTCAATCGCAGAAGCTGGTTGCCTGTGCTCAGCACGGAGGAACGCAGAGATGACTTAGCATCCACCTCTTTGGAAAACTCCTATCAGAAACACACAGGAGAGCCAGAGTTGGAGGTTGACTGTTATGAAACTGAATTGATCTGGATGATGTGTATAGATAATTAGGTGTGAGATACGTTTTTATAACTGTTGTGTCTCCATGCTATGAACACTCTTTACTAACCAGGAAGGCGTAGAGGTGGTCTCTGACAGTCTCCAGCTCCTGCGGCACAGTTACCGACTGAGTAGTCCAGAACTCCAGCCGGTCCAGAGCTGACCGCAACCACTGGCTCAACTCTGCTGACTCACTCTGGTACCTGGGGATTACATGCAATAACAAGAACAATATTATTGATTTGAGAGCTATTTCTTGAAACGGTTGCATTTTATTTTTTGCATTTTTGCATTGTTTGGCTTATTGTTTTTGTCAGATTAACAGGCAAAACGTATAATTGCCAGACGTTATTCCAGCGTGTCGTTGTTCCTGACCTGCTCCAATGTTTGAGTGTGGAGTCGAGGCGGTGCAGCTCCTTGTTGACCTTGGTGGTGGAGGAGAGCCAGTGTTCACCCAGCTGGGTCAGCTGGTTCTCCAGGTCTGAGCAGCAAACGGACAGCAGAAGCCTCTTCCCCTCCTCCAGCACCTGGTAGAGCTGGGGCTGGTGCTCCGTCAGGCTGCTCTTCAGACGCTGGGGGACAGAGGAGAGATGGGAGGGAGATCTGATCACATGATTGATCACTGTTCAAATACATGCATGGATAAGCTGACTGGAGCTCACTCTTCAAAGAAAGAGAAAGAAAGAAAGAAAGAAAGTAAGTAAACTTTATAAAGCATGTCATTTACATAGTTCACTGGTGGTGTGATTACTTATCTGCACGTGCAATACGCAGGCATAAATGGGAGGGGGGGGTTGCATGTATGTGTGTGCACATGTGTGTGCGTTTAAAGTCCGGTACCTGGTAGAGATTGATCCTTTCAGTGAGTCTCTCCTCCGTCTCCTCCACCAGACCCACGGTAGGGATGCTACACTCCACAGCCTCCAGCTGCCTACACAGAGCCTGGTAGTCCTCCACCAGCCTGCTCCACGACTGGCCCAGACAAGTGAGAGGGTCAGTTATTGTATTCCCACGTGCTCTTAAATTCATTCCATATTTGATAAATGTGACATCTATCCATAATGTCCTCCATACACTTCACTCTTCCCTCCATCTACCCTTCACTTGGTTATCCCTGCCAAGAACTGAACCAACCACTGTTTTGTCCTGTCAGCCTTAATCTGCTAATATAAATACATACATTATCAACATTCAAACTTCAAAATTCGCTTCATCACACTTATTATAATTCAGCTGCCTCTGGGATTACAGTAACGAGTGGACTGAACTCTGATGCTCCCTTTTCCCATCCAAGCATTAATCAACAGCTCCTACCTCCAGTATGCCCTCCAGCTCCATCCCTCTCCTGTGGGCCTGTTTGAGGATGTTGTGGGCTAAGGCCATGGTCTCCTCTAGAGCCTGGCTTTCTCTCTGCGCCACCAGACCCGACACTTTACTGTAGAATGTCTGGGTCAGGATCATATGGCACTCCAGACCCTGGAAGAACTCCTGGCAGGAAGGAGAAGAGGTTTGTACCATAATGTCAAGGAATGACCGAGACTGACATTACAAAGCATCCAGATGGCAGAACACCGCAACAACCGCCATCCCCCTTTACCGCAGCCCTTACTTTGTGTTTGTCCAGTAACATCTGAACCTCTATGACAGACGCCACGGTCATTTTCTGGTCGGCAGCCATCTTGTCCTGGGCGGTGTCCACCAGGTCGGTGAGGTCATGGAGGGCAGCCTCATACTGGGCCTTCAGAGACAGGCCGTGGTTCAGGCTGCTGCGCCTGGAGCCCACCATCAGCACCAGCTCTTCATATGCATCCTAGACAGAGCGATGGGCGGTGAATTACAACAAGTATTACAATCAATATGGCATATGTACCCCCCATTGGTCTTCGTAACATAGTTAATCATGGTTAAGATGACATGATTCGATTCAACTTTAATGAAGCCTGTGGGGAAATAGGATGTAGATACAAGTAGAGCAAATACTCTAAATATGCATGATAGTAAAATAATCACTTTACTGGTGGCTGTTTTCCCTTTCACAGTGCTTCTCCTTGTTCTTAATCAAATGTTATGTTAGCCATTAAGTCCTGACCAAATACGGTTTACTATGTATACACAATATCCCCTGATCCTTTTTTTTTCTATGACCCTATCAGAATGAATACAGACCCACTGCTGAGTCTTGACTCATCATTTGAGAAACACTACATTAGCAGTACACATAAAGACAGACAGATGGAGGGGAAAGGATAGGAGCTCCACGGTGGGGTTTCTCTTACCTGTAGTTTGAGTAGTTCCTGGTTGGAGATCTGGTCAGCCTGGAGTCCCTCTGCTCTGGCCTTCAGCTCAGTCACTCTGAGCTCAAACTCCCTCAGACTGTCCTCCACCTCTGATAATGTCTACAGAAGAAGGAACATGTTCAGGAAGAATCTCCTCTCAGAAGCCTCTGGAAATTCAGTACATCTCTGGGACTGCTACACAAAGAACATGTGCAGGTTCTCAATTATGATTTGCATTTGTTTCTAATATGCCGTTAATGTTACCTCTATCTGTTTGGATGCAGGTCTGTCCACAGTTCCAGCCATCCTCTGCAGCAGCTGGTGTTTACTCTCGCTCAGAGCTGTGAACAGCATCCTCAATTCATTCTAGCAGGGACAGCAGACATTGGGTTAAGAAGTGAAACGTGTCACCTCCCAAAGATGCATCATCCCTACAAGTTTCATCAAATTGGATGGGTGGTGCAGAAGTTAATTTTAAAATTTTATCACCACCTGGAGGTACATCACTGGCCAGAAAACAGTGCCAAGATGCATTATCCCTCCAAATTTTGACCTTTCCCTACAGCACCCCCATCAGGCCAATCAGACACTGAAACACACTGGAAAGATGCATCATCCCTCCCAGTTTCATCAAAATCAGACCAGCGGTGTCTGAGATATCAGATTTGACAAATGGACGGACAGCTTTTTATACCTGGAAGGTTGAGTGCTCCTGCAGCCTGTCCCTCATGCTGTCACAGTGCTGCTCCAGGGTGGAGTCCAGCAGGCCCAGCCTCTCCTGCAGTCCGTCCAGGGTGTCCTCCATCAGGGCTCGCTCGTCTCCTCCACACAGCCGGCCTGCTCCTCCACCCAGCAGGTCTCTGCACTGGTTCACGTCCCCGGTCACCTCCTTCAGCTCTTTACTCAGGCCCTGAATAGAGGAGCCACAGTCAATATCACATCACTATACTTCATGTTATTATACCAGAGGTGGCTAACAAGCTATTCTTCACATTCACCTCCCTAATGAGAAGATGGAACAGACAAAAAATAAAAGATGCTCATGCCATTTTGGCAGACAGTCTGTTAAGTCAATCATAAATGTATCTACAGTAAAATAAACTACTCAACTAATAAATTACTACAATTCTTCCTGTGAGAAGATATGAAAACTTTATAAACTTTATATGATAAGCAGTATTAGTAAAAGTAGCAATTAGCAAAGTATTTCTCAATGTTAAAAAAACAGAGTATACACGTTTTTGTGTTTTGTGCTGTGTTTCAGTATATTATACAGCACTGGTCAATGTAATAGTTCTCTCCTACCTCTAGATGACAGAGTTGTGTCTCTGTGTCCTCGGACAGCAGCACTGGACCGGAGAGCAGCTGGTTCTCAGCGCCGTCCAGCCAGGAGGAGGCTGCTGAAACCGCCGCGTACAGGTCCTGCTGCACCGTTGCCTCTCCCCAAGACACTGGCGACTTACTGTCACCGCCCACTCCCTGCGAAGAAGTGTAAAATATGGTTACTCATTACATTGAAAGCCGTCGGTCAGAACATTTTTGTCCCTGTTATATGGCAGATTGTTGCCTCAAATAGGTTAGAACATCTGTGCAGTACCCCTTGGGCTATTCTTCCCAGAGTCTGGCTGCAGGCCTCAAACAAAGCTCTGGGGGAGCGGGGGTCCTGGTTGGCTGACTCGCCCCTGAACACCACGCCAGGACTGGACAGACGAGACCGGTGGAGGACCTGGACATGGCAACAAGACAAAAGATGGTCAGACAGACAGAAAGCAGGACATTTACAAAGCGTGAAATCGCATGAGAGAAAAATGAGTGAAAATGACACTTAAATGTGTAAATGTATTTTAAAAACATTTTTCATTTTCATATACTGCATGTCTCTGTACCGGGCTGAGCTGGTCCTGTTCCAGGGAGTTGAGGGAGAGCTGCAGCTTAGTGCTCTGATCTTTATTCAGGTTTTCCCATCGTTGTCTCAGCTGGTCCAGAGGGGAAAAGGTCTCTTCCTCCAGCAACACTCCCCCTGGGACTGATACCTCACTGTGGAAAGGATGGATAGGACATAAGGGAATGAGAATGAGGGGGGGAAATATAGTCATTGGGAATTGACACAGGTCCCCTGGAGCGTCGTTTTCCCTGCATGTTCCTATCTAATTTAATATCGACCCATAGAAGGAGTGGTCAAAGATCACAGACAGGAAAAATGCTTAATCTTTCTGTAGAAGGGATGTTGAGATGTGTGTGTGTGAAGAGTAGTGAAAGGAAAAAGACCAGTACCTGTCCCCATTGGGTGTGGTCTGTTGGCTGAGTAACTCCTCCCCGACACTGGCTACAGACAGGAGCAACCTCCTCTGTTCAGCTACCTGCTCCTCCAACTCCTAGGAAAACACCACACAGCAGTTAGAGTGTAAATGACATGGGGCAGCAGCGATGCTATTGTTTTCAGTTGGTGAGTCTGTGTGTCTGTCTGTGTTGTAATGGAAATCTGCTGATTACCTTATCACATGTGCCCTAATTCCACTGTCATATGTCCTTAACATTATCTAGACTAGCGGAGGCGCCTACTGATTCATGCGATGTCTGGGACGCGCTGTGAGCATCCCATGCGATGGGTCATATCGTTGTTGCAGCGTGTCCCGAACGTTGTCTGACTCGTGTGACGCATGCTGATTAAGCCTTATGTCATTGTTATTTGTCAGATAGCAAACCACAGTATAAAGACAGCTTTGTACCGTGCATACGGTACCTCTCACTGGCCAGACCTCTGGGTCTGGTGCAGGTGTGGGCGGTCCCACCTTAATACAATCTTAAAGACAGTTTGGTCCGGACTTTGTCTTTATTTCACACTCCACCATATCCTGAGCGCAAATTGCCACCACACAATGTGCCTCTTTGCCACATGGAGAGCTGTTTTTTTAGTTTAGTTTATTAGTTTGGCATTTCAAGTTATAAGAACACTCCCGTGGTTGAGTACATGCACAATTAAAAGAACATCAAGGATAACACAAAAAAGTCACAGGACTTATTTCCATTGTGGTCCTTGTTGTAATGTTCTGTTCCTAAGCACACATGAATGCATCACAATGTATTACGGGGAAAGTTGTGCCCAAATTTTGGAGGTGCGCTTGAATGCATCACAATGTATAACGGCGAAAGTTGTCCAATGGGCTGCCTGTCCAGCCAAAAAAAAACAACAACGGTTGATGACATTAAAAAACAGCTTTTTTTTATTGCTAAGGCAAATTTGAACATTTTCCTTACACCTTCTCGCTCCGCTCCCCATAACTTATAGAAAGACAGCACGCAGAGAAATGAAACCAAGAGACGAAGCATTGTTTGGAGCTATTTCATTGTCGTAAACAACAATGAATCAAGTAGTGATGACGCGGGCGGTGATGCTTCTGTTGCCTGTAACCTCCGTTTCAGACCAGAGGGCAAATATTACAATCAGCTCAGGCATTTAAGTGACACTGAAATGAGGGACCGGAATGCCATATTGGCACTGGGTTTCAGTATCCAACCCTATTTAAAATGCATCACTTCCTGTGCGGATTTTTCCCCAGGAACAACCCACCTGACAGCAAGTGTGAAAGATTTCATGAACTGTTTATAGGTTGGATCACTTTTGTGTTTTATTGGTAATAGAGTAGCAATAACAGAGTTTTATTTATATGAAATGTCATGGATTCATGTTTTACTTTTGCTGTACTCTGTTCACCTGTTTTAGGGTCGACAGAGAAGTATGGCTGGCCATGGAGGATGCTGTACACCACTCGAGCACTGTTTCCATAGGTAGGGTCATCTGCATCTGTGGCCGTCACTTGCGTCACATACGTCCCTGTGGAAAAGAAAATGAAAGCATATTGAATTCGATTTAGTTTGTTTCTTCCCCAGACTGGTGTGGATACTATCTGAAATCCATTAGTGTACTGACCGATCTCACCCCGCCACTGCTGAATTATGGATCACAGTACACAAAGCTATGGCTAATGGTAAAAGTTGAAAGTCCTTATGTGGCCTGCCTGCTATTAAACTGTGTAGTGGAGAAAGAAAATTGTCATTTTTGATCTGCACATTTGCAGCCTTACTAAGTGTCTGTTAGTTAAAGCAAATCAAGGGTAAAAAAGCTCTTTTGTGCCGCCGTTCATTAAGCAATGTTACCATTAAGAAAACAAAGAGCCAGGGCAGGAATAGCAGTACGATGGCAGTCTTCCAAACAGGCACAGAGTAATTACTGGTTGGAGGTATGGCTCACCCCACCTTTAACTAGCTGGCATTGAACGCACCATAGCATTAATGCACTCCTCATTTACCATGCATTCAAACTCCACAACTCAATGATTTCAGGTTGCCAGCCAGACTGTCTTTACATATTACAGGGAGAGACATGCCTGGTGTCGGCCTTGCAGATTCTCCTGAAAGATTTGTAGACAGGTTGACATGTCGGCTGTATAAGGAATATTTTCAACTGCAGGATATGTCGCCCGCTTACAGGAGACACTGACCCGAAGGACAGCATTCAGATGGTCACTGTAGAATTTTGTGGTAAGCTCCTACTTGGCCTGTAAAGAGCTAATATTATACAGGCTTTGCAGTCTGAGCAGATGGTAACAATGTCATTAAAACATTAGGTGACAGAGATTAGTGTCTCAATCCCCCTTAACAACTCCACATATGCCCGATTAGGCATGCCAGGGTAGGACTGGGCCATGTCTAACACTTAATAGACTGGAGAACAGACAATAAGCCAGATCAAATAATCAACCTATTCACTTTTGCCTTTTAACATGACAAAAAAAAGGTTTCCTAAAAGGAGCTTTTGCAACCATTTAAAATTCTAACGCTGCAGTTTAAAAAAAAAATTCACTCAAAGGGACCAAAAGAAGACATGCAGGTTTGGGGGTTTCTGGTCTAATTTCAGCACATTTACATTTCTCTGAGGAATGTCGTTCGGCTCCTTTCATCTCAATAATCTAATTAACAGTCCCAAGTTTTTAAACATACAATCCATTGATGTACCAAAGCACCATTTATTCAATCGAAACAATACCACATAATAGGAAAACAACAATAATCCAAAATGCACTCCTCTTTGAGAGGAATCAGTTACATTTTTTGGCTAATTCCACAACACTGTGAATGTATCAATCGAATCGGAAACACAGAGATATCTCTGTATTCACCTGTTTGACCAAAGGCATTCAGATTCTGCATAAACAGTTACCGAGCAGCTTGTTATTTGGAGTGTACAAGTCGACTAGGCTGTTTTGTTCCTGCTTTCTACTCGTACTCTGGAGACCATTGAGTTCTCAATACGAGGGCCTCATTGCCATTCAGATCAAGGAGAGCCATTCTCCCAGTGAATTACCTTGATCTGTTCTCCCTGAGGGAGAAGGTATAGAGACAACCCTGTGAAATATACTCAGGGCACACCAAGAATAACTGGTTCTCTGAAATGTCAAAATCTGTTGGGGGCAGGGAGCGGCTTTTCCCCTCTGGTTGTACGTGTGATGCTACTGAAATCCCTTCAGGTCTCAAGCTCAGTTCAGTAGGAGAAAAAACTCTTCGCGAGGAAGTAAAATCTATTGAGGCAGCATTGATTTCTCCATGGTAAGTGGACAAAATGAATTCGCTCAAGATGCTTGCTTACCTACTGGTGACATCTCAGGGACACTGGCTGTATACGGGCCCTCCAGGAACTTTGGCTCATTGTCGTTGATATCTTGGACCTTAATTACAAATTCTGATTCGGGCTCTAGGGGCCTGTTGGTGTCGATGTCAACAGCCTGGGCGCGGAGGGTGTAGTAAGGCTTTTCCTCTCTGTCAAGACTCCTTAAGGCGTGGATGTCCCCCGTTGTTTGGTCAATGGTGAAAATGGAGCCGGCCCCTTCCCCCGAGAGAGTGTACTTCACCACACTTTCCCCTTTATCGAGGTCAGTGTGCAGCTGCGAGAAAACGGAAGAAAAAGACAGGTTGAGTTTAAACAATGGCACAGATAATGATTCAATGAAAGCACTGGGGAGGAGCTGTCAAAGCACACCACTTCATGAAGGGAGTGAAGGGAAAATGACTGAGGCTCAAAGAGCATGCCTGCAAGGAGATCCACAAAACAGAGTTAAGTCATGAGAAAAACAAAATTATTACACTTTCAGACCGTTTCACAGATTAATGAGGCTAAGTCTCTCATAAATAATGTATTCTCTCCGTGCAATTACGCTGCAGCGATAATTCCTCAACGCGGTGGAGCCATTTCTATTCAAGCATGACTCCAGAAATCTTCTATTATATGAGATTTTTGTTCTTGCTGCGACAAAGATCAGAGGCAAATGCTAGTTTTCCACAAGAATAATTTCGAACACCTTTGACGACTCCAGCGCCCAGAGGACATCTGTTTGACCTAGATCTAGAGCTGCAGTGCTTCTCTACATTCCCGGCCTGTGGCAGTACACCTATTGACACGGCAGTGATTTCCTCTCTGTGGAGATCAGTCATATGACTCAACCCAAGTGTTCAAGGGTTATAACGCGGTCATCACAATGATTTCTTTCAAAGTTACTGTGGTGGAAATTCACATGTGTTCTTAATAAAGAGGGTTACCAAAACTTGTCTGTCATAGGTTTTATTTAAGCAAAGTTATAACAGCTTTTGCAAAAGGACCCAACAGGCGTTCACCAAGTATCTGCCCCAGAAGAGTAGAGGGGAAGCACCAGACAATCTCTTTTTATAAGGCAGTTTTGATTTCACCCAGCAACAGCCAATGCACCAATCATATGTGGGCACGCTAAGTCGAGCCATATATCTGCTTATAGCTACTTTCACTTTCACACCATTTGCCTGAAACCTTGTGACTACAAGTGCCAGTATGTACAATAACAACTTGTAATACATTTTATGTCCACGAGGACGTCTATCATGAATTTTTCTATTACAGTTACCCTGTTATCAGTAGCATAGAGTTTGCACCGACACATACTGTACTGGTTTCAATGGTCAGTGGTGGTCAGTGCCGTAGGCGATACTGGCAGCTGACTTGGTGTCCTCTAGCTGGAGATTTGTGACCCGCTGCAAAGCCTCTATAAGTCAGGACTGACAGTTCAACACAACCAAAGTCACACTGACACAAGCACAAACACTGGTACTTAGATAAATTGGTAATGCAATGCAAATTTACACAAAGACAGCATGATATAATAGCGTTCTCACCCATGATTAATTATTTAAAAAAGAGTCTTCAGACATGATCCTTGTTGGGTTGGGGGAAAGCCTGTTTACAATGAATTGAGCCTTCAAAGCATCATGAAGAAAAGCCAAAGCCATCACGTAGTAGAAATAAAACAAGAGAGAGTGAGCTAAAGAAGTAGATTTCATCCTTGCACCTTTTTATTCAGTTATGTAACTCTGAACACTCAACTACCTACAGTATAGAGCTCAGTGTTGCACTCCTGCCTATCAGACACACAAAGAGTAAGATTATTTTGCATCTCATGGCTTCAGCAGCCCCAGATCTTGTATTTGAATAGGTCTTAACCTCTTAAAAGCTTCGTTGTGCACCTAGCTACCTTTGTTCAAGACTATAGGCTCCTTGTTTGCAAACTCACATAGTCTGGGCTTTGTGTATTTGGGCTGACATGACAGCTCAGCTCACCAAGGATTTTGCAGAAAATATACTGACTGTATTACGCATTGATATATTTCGTATGCAGTTTGACAATGCAGTGTCCAGGAATGCCATTAGTGCACTCTCAGTTTCAGAAAAAAATCAGTGTTTTTTATTTGTATGTCATTCTGTTTTGACCCAGACTGATTAGACTTGCTTGCTTTCTGTCTTTCTTTCTTGTAAGCTATACTAATTTGCATGCATCTCGCCTAAGGCACCAACAATGACAGGACCACCACTGCACTGAAGACTACACAGCCAAACTCTACGTGCATAACAGGAAACACTATACGAATCACCCTGTATATTGTTAATACCTATCAGGTTAGCGCATGCACTATCCTGAGATTAAGTGATCACACTGAATACTGTTAATATCTACAGATCTAAAAGTTGCAGCAGATTTAGACTCTAAAGATTAATTCCTGATAGCATCTACAACAGCACTCCCGACCGGTCACATAAACTAACATGCTGGGAGTCAGCTAGCTACCTGGCTGGCTAGTCAATTTGGTAATTATTAATATTTATTTGTGCAACACATTTGAAATGTGTCCATATCTGGAGCAGATCTCTGTCTCTGCTGATGTGCAGCTGTGTTTCCTGTGACCACAACATGGTAACTGATAAGCGGCTTGGTTAAAAAGTAAGAGGATTTTCTGTAGAGATAATGAGTTAGTAGTTGATGAGTGGGTTAACCGGATGATATACTCTGAACAGCTCGTAATAGCTGAATCATCATGTGAATTGAATGTAGAGTAGCAGACAGCAGAGCATGTCTGTGCTAGATAAATAAACTTGACTTAAAGGTAGGGTAGGTAAGTTTGAAAATAACTCTACCTGTTCCTTCAGCCCTCCCTCCAAAGCCCCTCCCCAAAACACGAACACGCATTACTATTAGGTAGTGTAGGTAGACAGACAGGTACTTCGTCCAATCATTTCATGGTACGTAGACAGACAGGTACAGTAGTCTGTCCGATCATTTCATTTGTTGCCCTGATGAAGGTCTTCTGACCGAAAGCTTGGCATTAAAAATTGTAACTTGCATGTGACCTGAGTGTGCAGAAACTTTCTTTTCAACTTTGAGTTTTGCTAGCACCTTAGCAGTTCATAGTCGTGAGTGTGGCGATTTCTACAAAGATTTGGTCCAAATGAAAAATGCGAGTCTTCGGGGCAAGTGTATAGTTCTCTAAAAGCGTTTTTTGTGCCACTAACTCCAATTGTTGTTATAAGTGTCTGACAGGATCCCGACAGAGAAATAAAACGTTTTTCTTTATCTTTCGCTTGATCTGGTCTGTTGTTATTGTGTTAGCATCCACTTGGAGCACAACAAGCCCCAACAGCGGCCGTCCCTATCAAAGATAGGTCTATATACAAGAAGTCTCACTCCTCACGAAAAAAAACATGTTTTATTTCTCTGTCGGGATCCTGTCAGACACTTATAACAACAATCGGAGGCTGTCAGTGGTAAAAAAAAAACGCTTTTAGAGAACTATACACTTGCCCCGAAGACTCGGGTTTTTCATTCGGACCGAATGAAATGATTGGACGGACTACAATACCTGTCTGTCTACCTACCTACCTAATTTAGACGGACTCGCTAAGCTACGCGCTAACTCTCGGTCTCGGTCTATACCGGACTAATTTCAAAAATTCTTGTTCCCATGAGTCAGTTAGACACACGGCCATGGAAAAATAGGACTCAGGTCAAAAATGACCGTTGTTATCCTTTAACTCGTGGAATTCAACTGCTATTCTCTATTTGGCCATCAGAAGTGCAGAGATGCCTCTAACTGCTCATCATGTCGCCACCTGCTGGTGAAATACCATCTACAGTACTGATGAGCCACGCTTTGAACTACAGTGGCACCTTGGGAAACAGATTTTGTAATCTGTACCTGCCTGCACAAATTTGCTGTGTTTTGAATGACAGCGTTTGATACTATTCTAATGATTCTGATTCCAATCTTGATCCGGCAATGAATGACTCAGCATTTGCTCATTTATTTGAACAAAGGCATCAGATTATTAGTGGTTATCTGCAGGGGCATCATGCATACAAAAATACAGGCCTTCGCAATTACACCAGAGCTGTTTTGTCCTCATATGGGACAGTTGACACAAAGACAGATATCTAGATAGGAAAAATAAATCGATTATATTTGCTGATTGGTCGAGGTTTTCTGCATCTGTAGGGTTTAACTTAGGGTGTATCTTGTTTTGCTCATATTGAGTTAAACGCTCTTCCTGCTCCTATGTAATGCAGTTAATTCAGTTCAGTACACTATTGATGTCGTTCAGGTCGTTATTAGCTAAGTACTATCTTATTTATATTCCATTTCTTTAATGTGTCCTACTTCTATTTACTGCTGCAACAAACAGTTTCCCCCATGGGACTGATTAAAGTGTCATCTAATCTAAATGAACAGTAGATGTCATTTCATTAACTTCCATTGTTGGGTGCATGCTCCTGATCTTGTTCATTCTTGCCAATACAATACAATTCTTTTCGATCATGTCAATACTGGAAGGCTGTACTTTAATAACGGCCCATGGGTGATGTTCATTAGCACCCTTTTCACCCCCTGTGTAAAACAGAAGCATTGTTGTAATTTACATTCAAAAAGGGCTCTCCTCTCTTCCCAGCAACACAAGCAGATGTGGGCAAAATAATATTGGAGCTAAATACGTTTTTAATATCTGAAAAAACAAGGAATTCTCAATAAGAAGATATGAATGCTTTAAAAAAAATAGATCATGGTTAGTAATGATTCAAATAAATAATGAATTTGTATACTACCAACTACCAGCTGATCTTCTTTTTCAGTCTATATATATAATCCATTTACATGATCCATGGCATTGGCCCTACTGTAGATGATAGTTCATCTTAACCATTTTACTAGTTATTACCGATCAATGATTCTTGGGAATTTGGATAAAACAGATTTATATTTGCCACGGTTCTCAGCCGGAAAAGGGTGGAGGGCTCACTCCGGGTCGGGGAGGAGGTCCTGCCTCAAGTGGAGGAGTTCAAGTATCTCGGGATCTTGTTCACGAGTGAGGGTAGGATGGAACAAGAGATCGACAGGCGGATCGGAGCGGCGTCTGCAGTGATGCGGTCGCTCAACCGGTCCGTCGTGGTGAAGAGAGAGCTGAGCCAGAAGGTGAAGCTCTCGATTTACTAGTCGATCTACGTTCCAACCCTCACCTATGGTCATGAGCTTTGGGTAGTGACCGAAAGAACGAGATCGCGAATACAAGCGGCTGAAATGAGTTTCCTTTGCAGGGTGGCCGGGCTCAGCCTTAGAGATAGGGTGAGGAGCTCGGACATCCGGGAGGGACTCAGAGTAGAACCGCTGCTCCTCCACGTCGAGAGGAGCCAGCTGAGGTGGTTCGGGCATCTGGTGAGGATGCCTCCCGGACGCCTCCCTGGGGAGGTGTTTCGGGCATGTCCAACCGAGAGGAGACCTCGGGTTTGAC
>CABFOS010055529.1:0-14553 GCA_900660315.1 Diretmoides pauciradiatus | reverse complement strand
GACGTTGCGTGACAGTTGTCGCTGGTGGTGGTTTGACATATCGGGGATTGACCTTGTGCGCCGGTTTCAACACCCATTTTTCTTTCGCTAACGCAACGGGATGTGCTAAAAGACCGTTTAGGTCACCGTGTATGATGTTCTCCGTGTAAAGAGAGGGGGGTTCGCCTGTAAGTGCAGCTGAAGCGTCGGGGTTTGTCGTGTATCGGGTCCGTGCAGGAGAAGGAGCCGGCTCCACTGGAATGTCCCGAGCTGCCGTTTCCTGTCGGCCATGTTAGAACATCAGCTAATGCTAAAGTTACACGGCTGTTTTACCACCACAAAGCTGTTTATAACATCTCGATAGTGATTATGTAGCTATCTAATGCTGCATTGGTGTTGACCGGCTAACTACGTCATGTAGCAGACATAGGTATTGTGCAGGGGCGGGAGAGACTTGATGCCAGACGCGTCGCTAGTTAGTTGACATTAGCTTCGTGCTAGCCGTCTGTCAGACTCAGGCCTGTTGCATGTTGTCCAGCCAACAGCCACGCAACAGCCCGGGTATGACCAGAACAGACTGCTAGCCACCGACCTGACGGCAGCTAGCCACCGACCTGACGGCAGCTAGCCACCGACCTGACGGTAGCTAGCCACCGAGCTGACGGTAGCTAGCCACCGACCTGACGGTAGCCAGCCACCGACCTGACGGCAGCTAGCCACCGACCTGACGGCAACTAGCAGTTGTAGTGCTCATATATTATCTTGCTGTCATCAGTAAGGAGAAGCTGCTTTCTTGTGCGTTGCAAGTGGAAACGAGCCATGTTGCACCAAGAAACTTGCTTGTGCCATCTGACATGAGCTACTTGTGCCATCTGACATGAGCTACTTGTGCCATCTGACATGAGCTACAGCACTATTGAATGGGAAGTCGGAGTCCTACGTTGACACAGCAATTCCCATGCCCCCTTGTGCAATGCATAGACCTATTTATGGCGCACTGACTGCTATGCCAGTCTATATTTATGTCATTTAGATGAATGCTCCTATGATCCCTCCTTTTACACCAGGCGTTACCATGCATCTTGGAAATGGGATCAGATTTTGTCCAGATAGCGTAACCACATAAAAACCCAGTACACAGTTTACAGATGTAAATGCACCCAAGACACACTGAGGATGGATAGGGGCCAGATCACACAACCCATCTGAGGATGTGGGCAGAGATTTAGCTGGCAAACTAAAGTTTAAATAGGATGCAATGTTCTGTCCACATACAACAACTGTATAAGCAGAAAGAGGCACTTGTGTAAGTATTTTCTCTGCTGCAGGCTGATTATATTATGCATCTTTCTCTTTGTCTCGCTGTTTGAGATGGAAATGGACTCAAACATGGAGATCAGCACTAATGCACACGTGAGATCTAACACATGAGATCAATATATTTGAATTAACTGCTAACAAAACAAAAGCTGCTAACAAAACAAAAACTGAGTTGTCAGCATATTGACTCATTTTTAATGTCAGGTGAATGTAATGTAGATAATTCATATGTGGATACATGCTAATCCACTGTAAAGGAGACGATGTTCATTCATTTCTTTTAACCTACACTATCTCTTCAATCAATCAATAATTTCTTTACTTGTCCCCAGAAATGTAGTTATTATAAGTGGCTTTCAAAGTGTTTGTTGCATATGATATTAGAAGTAGGGAGTATGCCATTCCTTGGGGGTTTATGAGTTAACACGCCTGCATTGCTCATCCTTTAACTCCTTCAACTATAAATACTGAACACAACCTAACATTTGACATATCCCTAAAATGGCATGTTATGTTTTGTAAAATCCCTGCACATTTGCACTTCATGATCCCTGACTTTGGTGCTTTGGATGCAACACTGGCAGAATGGGGAGCGAATGATGGAGACTTTTGCAGACAAACTATCCACTGTTTTCAATTAAATGAAAATTGTTGTTTTGATTTTAGTCTGATCTTATATAGGATTTTGTTGAGCGAGTGTTTTCCCCCAGATTTCCTCCGCAGTATTGTGGGTTTGGCTCTGGGACGCAGGTTTGCTCTCCATTCCCAGCACCTGTTGCAATCTTTGCAGCAGTTACCGTACTTGAATTGGGCAATATAACTTGATTCATCCTGTATTTGTTTTTGTTTAAGTCAGAAATAAGGCCGGATGATTTTGAATAGCCTTTTCATCTATTATATTCTCAGTAGTCGAGGCAATTTGGGGAACTGCCACTGAGGGAATATTGGGGATACAATGTTTGTGTTATTCTGTCAATGCAATATAAACTGATTGTTTTTCCCCTTTCAGGCAGTAAAAAAATAAACCTAGGTGACGAGGAGGGAGAGAAGAATCCACATCCATTTGATATTGTTGGTATGTCCCATCCCCCCAACAGCAATGGTAACAGACACATAATTAATGCGAACTTGAAACAGAAGTCAACACAAAAGCTGTACACGACTGTTTCAAAAGGGAGCAGCAAAGGTTTGGACCATAAGAAGAGTATGGACCTAAGAAATGACAAGGAAAAGGCTCTGGATTTGAATCACCATGAGGGCCAACCTTTGGATAAGAAAGACTCTTCTGTGTTGTTTCAAAATGGCGTTGTAAACTGTGGCTTGATTACAAATGGCTATTCTAGCAAGGACAATGATGGCAGTGGCTCTGAAGGTGGATATACTACTCCGAAGAAACGCAAGGCCAGATGTAACAACGTCAAGAACACTGAGAATGTGATAAGAGAAAAGGAGGAAGACATGCAGCAGGGTAACACTACACAGGAACCTGGGGCTTTTAATCTTGAGACAACTGAGAAGGGAGTAAGTTCAAGACTTGATAGCTTTAGAGCTGTCCATAAAGTAGAAGCTCAATCAGCAGCTAGACGGGCAGTTGCCTCTGAAGCTTCAATGGGTGAATCTCAGAGGAAAAGCCTGGATGGCAAAACAGTAGGCACCTTTGGTAAAAAGTTTGAGGAAAGGCACAAAGCCAAGCTTTCCTCAACTTCAAAAGAGGACTCATGGACTTTGTTCAAGCCCCCTCCAGTATTTCCTGTGGACAATAGCAGTGCTAAAATTGTGCCCAAGATCAGTTATGCAAGTAAAGTAAAGGAGAACCTCAACAAAGTAGCTGGGGGAGAGGCACTGCCTCCTCCCGTTAGACTGTCCCAGGTCCCCATGTCCGCTATGAAAACTATCACCTCAGCTAGCTTTACTAATGGTCCTGTTTCTGGAAATGGAAACGGCTGCCCATCAGTGGGTACCTTCTTTGCTCCTGCTGCTAGTAGTATTCCACCAGCCCCGTCTCTCCCAAGTGGGGAGAATGTAGCATCTCTTTTGGAAAGTAACTGTAGCTCTACAACCAGTCCTGTAGATGCCGAAGCTTATGAGCTTAGAAAGTGTACTCTTTTAATTTACCCTTTAAATATGCAACCTGTGCTCCCTAGTGCTCGCCAACTTGACCCACCGCCTGCTCAGACAAATCAGAAAGCCTTGGGGGATATCTTCCAGAATCAGTGGGGACTTTCCTTTATCAATGAGCCCAACCTGGGGCCAGATGGAGGAAATGGGCAGATGACTGCAGAGGACAAGACTACTGTGGTCCCACCTCAAGGCGAGTGTCAGGCTGTTGCAGCCAAGGCTGTGCACCCGTGCTTTGATGCTAGCTCATCAATCAATCCTCAGCCAGTCATGTTGGCTCAAGACCAAGAGAAAAGAACTTGTTCCCCTGCTTGTGTGGTGGGTGAGGAGGAGACTAAGATGCATCCATACAGCCAGGAAAAGACACAGGTTGAGGCCAAGAGTCCAGGTTCTGCTGTGTCAGCCCCCATTAAAGACAACGGTGCTAAGCCTGGACACGGCCTGCTGACCACCGTGTCGTTCGGCTCATCTAAAGAACACGCCCACTCTAAAGACATTGGCAAAAGGAGTAGCTGGGGGTCGTTTGATGTTAAAGCTGCTGTCACCTATCACACTAAAGGTAACTTCACTTTACTATTTGGCTATTCATCTTCTAATGAAGAGCTTAGTGTATTTTGCTGAAAATATGCTTCACGATGTATTAATCCCGCATTGTTCTGTGTGTTGAACTAAAGTTGTTTTTTTAATTTTCCTTCAACAGAAATGGAATACATTTTCAATTTGCAAAAACAAGGTAAACAAAACTGCCTTTTGTGTTTTTTAAATGTTTAGTCCATTCCATTTCCTCAAAATCTATATCGGTAGATTATATTCCATAAATGCAAGAATTGAACATTAAATAATATCAAGGGCCAAAATTCAACGGTGTAGTCAAAGAGAAGTTACTTAGCAGAACGAATTCAGAAGCACATTGGTATTTTGGTCCTGATCCAAATCTAATCAGACATTGAGCTGCTATATAAATTAATCTCCAAAAGAAGTCTGTCATAATAACCAGTGGGTGTTTACTACTGTTGGAACACATTAAAGCTTTTTAATGTTTAACAGTATGAGTGTGTTTGGTTCAGAAAGATTCCGTTAGAACACAGCATCTTGTTTCACAACATCTTCTGTATTAGATTACATTGCCCCAATCCTAATATTTGTGGGTATTTAGACTTTAAGTGGGTGCACATTCTTTAACAAGCGTTTTTACTTTGCACAGTCTCCCTTGAAAACGAGATCTAATCTCAATGAGACTGTTTGGTTAAATAAAAGGGTTCAAAAGTGTTTTCAGTGTTACCCTTTTTGGTCACTGACTGTTGAGTTGAAACACACCCTCATCTGCGTCTGCCCTGCAGAGAAAGACCCTGAGCTTGTTTGACTAACTTGTAGTGCTGCACCTACAGCCGTGGCAAGTAATAATCGCTCTAAGGACGTGTATGGATAAAATCCCCCAGACACTAAGTGTAAACACCTCCATCCTAATTGCTTTTCTCTGATTTTAGTTCCCTTTGTGGTCGCCTTGTGGTCTGATTTTCCTACAGTCCCGTAAAGTCTTGTTAACTGTCATGGCAACCAGCGCCATCTGAGACAGCAGAGCAGCGCTGGCACGGTGATTCGCTAGAGAGGAAATACTGGGCTGAATTGTGGCATGTGGCATTAGGCCAACGTGCTGCCACACTGCTATCATTATGAGTTGCGGAAAAAAAATACCTCTCTTGCCTTTTCTCAAAAACCACTTTTAGAAAAATAAAATGTTCAGGATACTTACTATTCTGTTGCCCTAAAGGGACTTACAAGGAACTGCAAAATGATGGACTGAACAGAGTGAATAATTATGCAGCTGTATCTTCAGGCCCAAATGACAGAACATGTTCAAAGTGATGCACAGATACAAATACCTATTGAACTACGTCTGCACAGGTAGCGGACATCAGATGACCGTAATATTCTTACAAGATAAATGCTGAATTAGCTAAAAGTCCAAAATCCTTCTGCCGTTATCATTAATAGATACTATGATCCAGATTTTTGGGGCCGATGAAATTGTCAAATATATGCAGGTAGAATTTACATTTTGAGTGCATTGTCTTTGATCCTTTATCCACAGTATGTTCTCTTTACTTAGATATGTCGCGTCTGGTTCTTTGCAAATTCAATCATAGAATTCTTGTGTTGAATAATCTAATCCTCTGCTTTCTCTCCTTCTCCCCGGGTCTAGATCCAAAAAGAGTAGTGGTTTATGATGAGACCAAGGATGGACCTGATCAGTGAGGTAGAGCGTCTCCAGTACTAAACTAATCCTCCTGGGTGCTGCAGTTATCTACCTTTGAAGTCATGATCCTGTTGGATAGATAAAGTGACAACTGAGAAATGGACGGTTGAGTGTGACAGATTTTCTTTGGAATAAAGGGTGGAATGACGGACTCTTGGAGGCATCACATGGTTGGACTTGGTTCAGAAACACTCGGGAGCGACGTTTAAAGAGTTGATTGGTGCCTCTCCAATATGACGAATGGACACTTGCGACATTGAGCTGTGACAGATGTCTGTCTCAGCTCTTTAGCGATGATGGTGGGAGTTCCAACAAAGAAAGGTGTTGTCGACTGCACCTCCCAAGCCTTTATCCTGTTGTCCATCGAACTGTGGCAGCCGTCAGTCTGCCTGTAGGATGCCTCAGTCATTTTATTTCTTCACGCATTCAAATTAGTTCATTGTAGATATGTTAGAATTTATGCATACACATCGGTTAGCCAGTTTGAATTCATCACGAAAGGAATGAGAACACACTTTGGAAAGAATGCCTTGAAGTCATGAGTGTTTAGGAGTCCTGTTAAACTGCGAATTAAGTGAAAGCTGAGAGGGAATAGAGAAGTTCCTATCCAGTGATGGAGAACCGTTGTCTTATAATACATAGGGGGAATCAGAAAGCCCAGTAATTACCTGATTGCTGTTATTATTATTAGTATTATTTTTTTCAGTAGGGTCCCAGAGCACAGAAACAGAAGTGCCCAAGTAGAAGCAAAGCCACGCCCCTTCATTTCATTCGTTCTAGGTGTCCTAAAGATTTTAAAATCAGGTTATACGTCTTCATCAACGTCTAAACATTTAAAATCTTACAGCTCTTCATACATTTCATGTGGTTTATTTGGTCGGTGCCACCTATTCTTAAATTCAGATTCATACAGCTTTTAATATTACAATATGAATCATACACGTTTAGGAATAAGGTGAAAGTGGCATATTGTGGAGCAAAAGAGATTGCTTATAATAAGTGGTATTCTGTGTTTGACTCAGGATGTCCATACACATTACTTTTGCCTGCATTTTCTCCGTGGAAAGATAATTATTTTCCTATTGTCAAAGGAACACGTGTTGCATTTTTGCAAACTCAGCATTTGGTCTTTAATTTTCTGTCTGATTACTATGGCATTGTGTTTCTTGCATGTTTACTGGTGGAGATTAATGAGTCAGTCACTGTTCATTGCCACACAAAGATGACAGTAACAAAACAACTGCAATACTAATCCAGTAATCCAGGGTCCCTGACTGGTCACTTTTGTCATACTATGTTGAAATGTGAAGATGAATAGTACTATTATGTCATACTGTGGAACATTTTTAAGTTTGCAAACCAGTGTGCAATAACACCGTGATCCCAATCAACTTGTGAAATGGGTTATATGGGGCTACAAACACACACAATGCTGTTGTGGTTAGTACTTAAGTAGCTTATTTCTGTGTCCAAAATGTTTAGGATGTCGTCGTGCTTTCATTAGCAGTTACACAAACCTTTTTTATTTTTCATTTTTTTTCAAAACTGTGGTAGAAGAGGTGTCGAAAGACCTAATTAAGTCGCCCGAATTTGCCAACATGCTAACTGGCCATGACATCATTTGTATTACCATCTCCAAATCAGCATTGGTTTTCAGTTAAGGAAGGAAACGTCCATATGTTTCCTTTCTCTAGAAGATTTTTTGATTTGGTTAATGTGTGGATTAATAGCACTTTATGTAAACTAATTGCTTTTATCTTTTAATTACTAGAGAGATCTATATGTACTGACAAGAAATACTCCTTGAAAGAATGGCTCTGGGCTGTTACCTTTCAGAAAAACAAGTTGATAAATACAGAATTATTAAATGTAACTCAGGTAGTGTTGATAAAGCCATGACTATGTTAAATATTGTTTTTGCCAAATGGCCCCTGTCATGTAATGTGCCCAAATTTGAAATTGTTTAAATGCTTAATTGGAATCCTGTTATATAGTCTCATATGCTGTGACAAAACACCAAAATGATTGCTTTTAAAGAGGAGCGTGTCATGGCATGCAAGGTGCTGTCATGTGAATGTCACTGTTTGTTTCCCCTTTAGAACGCTGTTTTCCATGTACAATAGACAGTGATCATCTTGCAATCTTTGATGGTTAATTTTCTCTGTCATTTGTTCATAGTGAAGCACCTCTTGGTTTATTATTACTGAACATCAGTGGTGTTTATGTGGGGCCGCTACAATCTGGGTATGAGCGTTCAAGACAAGTACAGTTCTTTCTAATGTGTTCTGATTAGGCGCTGGCACAGCTTGTACTTAAACACACAGAGGGAACTTCAAGTTGTAATCACAACCATGTTTTGTACAAGTTGTCGGCATTTAGCTTCCACCTGTCTAATCCCAGGTAACTGGTATTTTAAAAGGCTTTGTTTTTGCTTCCATTGTGCAGCGTGTGATGGATGAGTGTATTATCAGATACTGTACTGCAAATAAGAAAAGAAATGGTGTCTTATCTGGTGAACGAGGAAGCAAGAGTATTTGAGTGGATGTCGCCCATTAGCGTTTAGACTTTTCATGTTTTGAACAATAGTGAGAAGCGTTGGTCAACCTGGCGTCAAAAGTTTGGCAGAACTCATTCCTTGATTTTCTTCTGATCGCCCATTCTCCATATAGACAAAGTGACTTAATCAGGTTCCCATACTGTAAATGCCAAATTATATAGTTTCCTGTGTTAGAACAGTCTAAAAGCATTGCCAGTGGACAGTGAACACATCCATAAGCTTTTAAATGTAAAACAGGGTGGTCAGAATAAGTAGTATGTGATGTTCCTTTTGTCTTATGGTGAAAACCCTTTGAGCAGATGTTTGTTTTTGAGAGAGGATGGTCCTGGATACAGGGAAATCAGAGGGTCACCCATCCTCCTGCCCCGAGGCTCCTCATTCTAAAGCACTTAATACAGCAAAAAGGCTATATTGAATATGCATTTAAGAAGATACAACTATTTAGCATCGTAGCCTGCAAACCAAAAAATTGTTGGTTCTTAATAGCGGAGTATATGGTAATACATTGGGGGGGTTACGTGTCGGTGTGCTTTGTGTTGAGAAAGAAACGCCTGAACATGTAGTCTGTGTTTTCACCCCCTCAGGATGTGCAATCACCTCAAGGATGCTGATGGCTTCCAGGTTTTGAGTGACTCGTTTGACTGTTTGGCCTTGTTGTTTGTGGGTGTGTGCATAGTGAGTTCTTCCTATTATATGCAAGTTCCCCTTATTTTTCAAATTCCCTGTCGTTTCATGTTCAGGTGCCTGTGTGAAAAATATACTTTTACAGCGATTTTGATTGTTGTTTAAAAACTGCTTCCAGCGTATATCCGTGCCATGTTTTTTTTTTTGTTTTTTTCCTGTAACATTTTGCAACGCTGTTAAACTTTTCTTACAGCGGTCCTAATTTCTTCTTTAAGTGACATGGAAGTAGCTGAAAGCAATGTGCATTTTTAGGTGTTTTTTTATGTTTTGAAATGTTCATGGCTTGAAAATCGCGTCTTGTCACAAAAAGCCAAAATCTCTTTGAATGGGACTGATTTTAACTGCTTGCTGGTGTATAGATACCAGTCCACTGTCACGTTCGTGTATGAAGTAGCACATTATTAATTTGAACTGATTTCATTCATATTTTAACATTGTATGTTTTAGTTTATTTTTGAATTGTCACCTAATTTATCCATAGCTGCACAATTAGAATGAAACTACTTCAAAGGAGAATGATAGGGAAAATAAAGATGTCTCATTTTTGATCAGTTTTAGACTATTTAGTTATTGATTAAGGCTGAAGTAGACCTATTTTCCCCCTATAGCATCAATGTTAATATATTTGAAGTTACTCTTTTCCAGCAGATTTTATACAAATTACTTTAATGCATTTCTTCAAATAGTTGTGATGGAGTAATGAGCGTTGAAATACATCGAGAGTTCCTCTTTAATATATTGTTTTTTTTTTGTAGTGTTGATAATGTTATACGGGGGAGTGAGTTAAAGGGTATTAACGTGCAGTTTGACAACTCTGAATCTGCTTTCGCCAAAGGTGCACAACTCAGATATTCAGCTACTGTATGGAAAATGCACAGATATGGGGGTGGGGGGGACGTTGATGATGCGATAACCGGCTTTCTCACAACTTGCTGGGATTTGGAAGATCTTTTCAGTGAAGTCACTACTGTAGCAGCTGAATGTCACTTTAAGGAGTGTGTGTGAGAGAGGAGGAATCCGAAAGGAAGATTATATAGGGATAAAACAAATACCGGAAGTGCTGCTTCTTCATCCAGTAATCAATCGTCTGTAATGGGAAACGCTGGACATGGTGTTTGTGCTCCACTTTAAAAAACAACTAAAACTGTCCCTCCTACCGCTGTCATTGCCTCTTGTGAAAGACTTTTTATGTGTTTTTTTTAACTTAGGGGGCTTTTTGTGTTTTACTCTGTGGCACCTGAGTGATACAGTATTCATGGTTCTACACACGGTGTAAACAAGGCCACGTTCAGCCTCCTACCGGTCATTAAGAGGTGGTGTGTGTGTGTGTGGGGTCATCTTGGTTCTGTTCCTCTGGGTCATCTCAAATGGCTCCTGTGCTTGTTAATGTGTTATCAGTCTGCTCCATTATCACTTGTGCACCTCGAGCCCCCGGAACACGAGGCAATAGCATTTCTTTCTCAAATGTCTTACAAGTTGACATTTAAGTTTTTAAGTGTGCAGTCTGATTGTTTTAATTACTTTTTTTTGTTGACTTTTAACAGGAGTGTCACTTTACAATGTTCCTTCTTTTTTTAAAGCATGATAATAACCCTCAAATTCCAAACAATGTAATAGATTCAATTAAAAAAAACTCAAGTGTTCACAATTTTAGTTTCCATTAAAATGTCAAATTTTCATTAAGAGGTCAGTGTTGTGTGTGTGTGTGTTGTCTCTGTGTTGCATCATGGGATTGAAAGCATGTCAGGTGCTTGTAACAGTGATGTTATTACTGAATATTCTATTCACTGACAATACTTATGGTTTGTTTACTATGCCGCCATTATAATCATGACTATGCTACTATAAATGAACGGGGAAATCTGCAATTTCTCACAAACATTGTCATTAATTTTGTTATAATACTCAACTATATAAGTGCAGCAGCTCTACAGGCTCTTATAGTGTCACATCACATTAATACCATAAAGTGTAATCTCAAGTTAGACAAGGTGAGTTTATTTCATTTTTGGCTGCTTTTATCTTTACATGTTTTCAAAGGAGAAATGAAGCTGTGGCACAAGCATATGCACACTTTAATAATACCAAGTAAGTTCTAGTGTGATACTGGCTGTCGAGTTGCATTAAACAGGAAAAAACATCAGTAGATTTCAATGATTTGTCATGATAGTCTACAACAAACACCTTACCACAGCAAACACTTCCTGTAACGGTGTTCTGTACATGCAGCCGCCTCATGAACTCTGACCCTCTCCAGCTTTTATTCCAAAACAAAACGAGCAAATAACGTGTTGCATTGCCAACACAGAAAGATGATTGCATAGTACATCTGAAGGTTCATAGGATGTGCAGACAGTGCTGGGTTTTATAAGCGTATGTTAAGAGTTTAATGTAGTGATTGGTGTGCTCACTTTCTACTTGCTGTGGCTGTGAGAGAAACAGTGGATGTCGGTTCCTTATCCCTCAAAGAGCTGAAGCCCCTGGGGGGGGGGCTGCAATCCTCTGTGCAAATTGAAGTGGTGACAGAAAAAGGAGGTCATAATGAAGGTGTACAGTAATTACAAGGTGCTGAGTGTTGTTCAAAGACGCCCCCTGGTGGATGAAGTTATGGGACATGGTTGTCTGAGTAACTACAAACCCCATATCCAGAGCCACATTTGATCATATTGGCTTTGAACACTTATTTCATGAGTGGAAACTTTCTAATCTGGTTTCATCGTATAAACAACCAAATAATCTTTAGTTTTTCAGACTGCTTGACCTTTTTAATCTCTACTGTAGGTATTTTTATGTTGTAATATGTATCCAAAGGGGGTGAATCCAGAGATTGGGTGGGGGCTGAATCACCCCATCACCACCACACACATCTTCCTAATCGGTCCATGAAATTGAACTGGTGCCACCCCCAGTTTCACCTTGATTCCTCTGTAGCTGAGGACAGTGCTACTTGATCATGTTGGCCACAGGGGGGCATGGCGGTTAGAGCAAAGATTGTCCGATGATTGGGAGGTCACCGGTTAGATCTCTGATCTCTGCATGAACCATTTTTCATCTGTGTTGAAGTGTTCCCTAAGGATGCTGCAAAAATGGGTGACCTACTGTAGTGATACTTCTAACAAATGTGTTTAGGGTGATATGCATAGGAAACAAATTCCTTATGGCACTGTTTTTATGATAGTGGTACACCAAAAATAGTCTGAAAAATCATTGCCATTGTTGCATCAGGATGCTGATGAAGGTTACAGTACATTATTAAACACATTAAAACTGAAACTGCAAATTCCCCCAAGACATCATGGAGAACCTTCCAACCATGTTTGATGTCAGGCAGGTTCTGTTCTTTGCAGGACGTTGAGTCCAAACCCAATTTCAAGGTTAGTATTACCTAACGTAATTAGGTAAGTATTACGAATTACAGATTTTTCTGCATCAGTCACTCAAATACAGTTTTTTAAAGAGAATCTAAGATGGTCTGATGGCTGAATTCTTTCCATTTGAACTACAAACATCTTTGTTTTCATTGTGTGTCATTTGGCATAACATCATACTTGAATGGATTTAACTCATATCTGTAGATATGAAGACTGTAAATGAATAAGCAATACATTTATTTGTCATAGATCCAGGTTTGGTTGGAGCTTCCTGGAGAACAAATCAGTCACCTTATCTGTTTTGTCTCCATCCATCCTTCAGGATCTGTGAGGCCTGAGACCTTCTCTGGCTGATACTTCTCATTTAAACTTATGGAGAACTAGAAAGGTGTTCAGAGAGTGCAGACCTCCGCCCAGGATTCATGTCACCTGTTTATGTGGTGACCTGTGATTCAGATCCACTCCAAAATGTAATAACTCTTCCTTGAGCCAATCTGCACCTATCCAGCGGATATCATGAAAATCAGATGCTGCATTAAACTATTAGACCACACTTGCTGTTTACGCGAGGTTGCATGGCGGCCATGTTAAATTGTGCCCACTGACCCTTAGGGAACATGAATATTAAGTAGAATGTCTAAGGGATGATGTGTTAAACAATTAGACCACTTCCTGTTCACATGGCGTTGTGTTGACCTTGAGTGGCGGCCGGACAAACGAAGGAACGGACAGACGGGACTGAAAACATTGTCCTTGGGCGGAGGTAATCAGTCAGTATTTACGACACATCCATTACCGATGCATTTACTCTGCTCCATTATGCTCCAGTGAAGCTCCTCGTGGGACTTTCATCTCATCATGTAATAAACTGTCATCATCCGCCACAAAAGCTTTCTCGTTTTTTAGGTATAGTCTCTCCCAAAACAAACTGGGATCTCCTCCTTCTGTCCCCTCTTTGTCATCTCCCATCCAGTCACAACTGTCATCTATAGCACGAAGGTTCTCCCCTGTGAACATATCAGACTGATGGCTTAACCTGCTGACCGTCATTTGTTGTCATGTCAAGATCAGGTAAAGGACACAAACAATCCGCTGCATCATTTCACATGTGTGGTTCGAGTCTGAGTGACTGTAGCCTGTAGAGTACAGGGGAGTACACGACCTTAGATGTCAAGGCCTTGCATGCTCTTCTTCACTTCCCTAAATCAGGTAGTCAGTAGTCAGTCCAGTCCCAGTATGACCCACTGGTCTGATACTAACAGTGTTTCCATGGTACTGTAGTGTTGGATGAGACTCACATGGCGATGGGACTCTGTGATACGTTTTAGGTAGACAGAAGGACAAAAGACAGAAACCTACTCTATTAACCTGTCGTTTCCGTTTCAGTAGTGATGAAGCTCCTCAGTTCTGCCTCCAAAAATAGTCCAGTCAGAGCTGCCGCCGGTACCATCAGCTGCTATATTGCTGCTCTCGGCGGTGAGGAAGTCGACCTTATCAATCTTTACATTTTCGTTCAAGGTCTTTTTTGTTTGAGCTCCAGATAATACAAAACGACTGTAGCTGCTTCTCTGTAACTCCTATTGTACTATTACAATGTTCAATGAAGAGATTAAGAAGACGATGTTAGAAGATGGAAAATAAATAAAGGTATAGACAAAAATTTACAGAGAGTGACAATGTTTTTGGGACTGGAATGTCTGATCTTCTGATCAAAACATTTAAAGTTGGAGGGATCTTTTTTTTGTGGGGACACTCCAAAATATTGCAAAAGTGGCAAAATGTTGTTTTTGGCAAAGCGACAACGTGTTACCGGCGACGGTGTATATACACATCACACACAGATCAGTGTCTGGGTGAGTTTATTCAGTTTGACTGTGGACATAAGATGATTATGTTTGGACAAAATTGAATCTGTGTACACTCTCAATGTATCTAATTCAGAGTTATACATTCTGCTCATCTTTCCACTGACTTTTCAACAAGGTTGGTTGGTGAGAACAGAAAAGACATGAAAGTCATAATGATCTTCAAGATATAGGAAAGAAATATCTGAAACAATCTGCCAACGTGGTTTAAAGTGCAACAGACACAGAAACAGTTCCTATAGTCATCATAATAACCTCTGAAGCAAACTGTTGCATATTGCTTAGAAGTACATGGAATTCATATTTCTGCACTGTTTGTGTGTGTGTGTATGTGTGTGTGTGTGTGTGTGTGTGTGTGTGTGTGTGTGTGTGAGTGTGACAGAGAGAGGTATGTGCCAATAG
>CABFOS010055527.1:0-11688 GCA_900660315.1 Diretmoides pauciradiatus | reverse complement strand
AGCAGCGCTGTAATGGTAAACCTTTCCCTCTTTCTGTGGTTAGGAAAATGTTCGTCGGTGGCCTCAGCTGGGACACAAGTAAGAAGGATCTTAAAGATTACTTCTCTAAATTTGGCGAGGTGACGGACTGCACCATAAAGATGGACCAGCAGACAGGCCGGTCAAGAGGCTTCGGCTTCATTCTCTTTAAAGAAGCAGCCAGTGTTGAGAAGGTGAGTAGAAGCAGTGGGCTGTTGGGTGTTTAGGAAGTGTGTTATGATCAGAGAGAGATGATTTTGTGTCCCCCCCCCTTTTTTTTTTAAAGGTCCTTGAACAGAAGGAACACAGGCTAGATGGCCGACAGATCGACCCCAAGAAGGCCATGGCCATGAAGAAGGAGCCGGTCAAGAAAATTTTTGTGGGAGGCCTCAACCCAGACACAGAGAAGGAAGTTATCCAGGAGTATTTTGGAACCTTTGGAGAGGTACGACATTGAGAGTTTTCTTGTGGGTGCGTGGCTGCTGAGGCTGCTGTATTGCTGGTGATTTTTGGCTGCTCCAACAGCAATCATTTCCCTCTAATTATAGATTGAGACGATTGAGCTGCCACAAGATCCAAAGACAGACAAAAGGAGGGGATTTGTATTCATCACGTATAAGGATGAGGCTCCAGTCAAGAAGGTTTTGGAAAAAAAATTCCACAACGTCAGTGGAAGCAAGGTAACGCCACACGACGTAGCCTTCATACATACGTACTCCATGCAAGTCCTGTGTTTTCACGAATCGTTTCAAGAAATCTGTCCCGTTGCAGTCTAATGTTCATTTGTGTGGTGTTCCAGTGCGAGATTAAAATAGCCCAGCCCAAAGAAGTGTACCAGCAGCAGCAGTATGGCGGCCGTGGTGGTTATGGGGGCCGTGGCAGGGGACGTGGAGGTAAGTGTCCCGTGACAAGCACTGTGTGCCTCCTTTTTTGTCTCTTGAACTACATTGATTGATAAACTTGTAATGTGTAAATGCACTGAACTTGTAAGTCCTGTGTGCTGGGAGTGTCTGTAGTGAGGTCGTACCTGTTGTTTCCAGGCCAGGGCCAGAACTGGAACCAAGGCTACAACAACTACTGGAACCAGGGATACAACCAGGGCTATGGCTACGGACAGCAAGGCTACGGCGGATACGGCGGCTATGGCAACTACGACTACTCGGCTGGATATTACGGCTATGGGGGTGGCTACGACTACAGTAAGCGATAACTGCCCCCAGGGAAAAAAAATGAGAGAAACTTTATTTTCTGGTCCTCCTTGTTGTACAGAAGAACTCAGTCCCTTTTTCTCTTGTCCTCCAGACCAGGGCAATACAAGCTATGGGAAAACTCCAAGACGTGGAGGCCACCAGAGTAGCTACAAGCCATACTGATCACATGTAGTGCAGGTATGCATTTTGCATCATCTATGGTAATATGACAACCTAGCTGTAACCATTAGTGCCTTTTTGACTCAAAATTTCTCCATCTAGTCTAAATCCATTCGAACATTGTGGTGGGGGTGGCTGTGTCGTGGGGTTTAATCATTAAAGATGGATTCATTCCATGTGCCAACCATTTTAAGATGCATCCCTACAAACACTACTTGATCAATAAGGGTTGAGGTGGTGGTGGTTGAGACTAGGAATTAAGGGCCTTTTACCGGGGTGCTGGGTGTGGCAGCTAGTGGTCGTGTCCCCCCTGGGTGTGTCTGTGTCCATTAACTGACCTGTTAAACTCATTCATGCACTTGTCTGTCTTGTGTCTGTAACTGCATGCCATATTTGGTTATTCTCAGTAACGTTAAGCACCTTGTTTTTCTCTTAAGGTCTAAAGTAAATAAGAAAAGGAACCCATGGTCCAACCACAGCGAACATGGGCTCTGGCTTTTCCTTTGGAGTTGGCAGAAATTTGGACTCATGCTCCATTTGTACAGATCAAGTGAGGAACTGGGGAAGCAAATGTCACTTTTCCACTTTTTATTTTATATTGTTTTGTGTCCATTTACATTTCCAGAGATGGAAGTGTTATTTTTACTGTACTTTTTGGTACCTTTTTGAATCTAATGTATTGTATGGTTGTATTTTACATGTCTACTGGATTTACCAACGAGCAGGAGTAAGAGCTTTTGAAGCTCATGAATAAAACAATTTTGCTTATTTTCTTTTTTTTCTTTTTCTTTTGGTGTTTCTAGATCTTTAGTTCTTTTCTCCCGTGCTGAGTGTTTGATGCGAGTTGCATGGCTTCAGATGTGGGGTGAGGCAAGATAAGGGATTTAAACTAATCAAAGGGTTCATTGTAAGCGTGTCAAGTGAATGTTTGCAGTTGGCAAAGTAGACGAGAACAACCAGCATTTTTTTTTTCTTCTTTTGGCTTTTAAGGAGATTCTTCCCCCATCATGTCTGCAATTTTAAGTGGCTTTACTAGTGTTATGATACAACCGAGCGCAAGCCTGTTAATGTAAGAGGGCACTCCCTCTCTCACTGGAAACTCATTCCTCTAGTGTCTTGGGCAAATTGGTAGAAATAAACTTTTGGTTTATATTACACACGGATCCTTTTGTTATTATTTGTAAAATTAATGTTAAATGTTTTGTACTGTTAAATGGCTTGCTTGTTTTGTCTTGAGTAATGCTAAAAGGTCTACGGATGCCTCTTTGGGAAGCGGTGGCAGAGGGCTTCACTGCCTGTTTTAATACTCACCCCACTAGATGTGAAACTGCGATACTTGAATATTTGTGTGATTGTCCAGGAATTAAAGGTAGTGCTCTGGTAAGTGCTTATCTCAACCATACTGTGTCTTCAGAACATGTTGCTGAGAAGTATTAAGTGTGGATTGGTTATTTTTAAAACTGCTACCGTGGGTAAGAAAGTGTGAATCGGTAAGAGTGTTACAAATGTTTATTGCTTTATCTGGATACGAAATGCATCTATGAAAGCCTGTTAGCGTTTCATTATTGGTATTCGTCTTTATACTGGTCTCCCAGGCGGTATGTCATGATCCACTGTAGCAGCATCAAGTCCACTACAATATAAAGTTGCAGTGCAGTGTCCTTCAATTGGCTGGAGATTAACGGTAGAAGTGACTGCACGTGTCCATCTTTGTTCCATCATAAGGATACCAGGAGTTGCATTGAATGCCTGGAAAGCAACAGAATGAAAGGGATATATCACTTTTGGTAGCCATTTTTAGCATGCGCTGCTTTGAAGGAGTTTAAGAGCAATCGCTCCAGTATTGGAGGATCCACTGAAGCCCTGAAGATCCACTGTTACAACTGGCATTCAGGGTTAGTTTCCCCAGCTCTACGTTTTGGTAGAACACTGAAACGTTTATCTTAGACATCAGTCTTTAAGATTTGCTGTCAAAACAGTGACTGGTATGACTGTGGGTCCCCACAGTGACCAGTATTGGTGAGTGGAAAACGGGAACATGTTCTGCTCAGTGAAATGAATGAATTGTTTGATCAACTGGAACCTCAATTATGAAGATATTCATATCTCTACCTCTGAACCTTCTGAATGTGACCATCTCAATGTCTGTTATTAAAAACATTTTCTACAGGTTTAACAAACCTTAGATGTGTTCATTTTCCAGTTTAACGTCATTGGTCTCCATGTCTAAGGAAACAAAGGAAATTGGATAAATCATTCAGTTGGGATATGTGCACAATGTGCTTTTGAATACACTTGTTTAGATCTAAAATGGTCTTCAGGTTGTGTTTACTTATTAAATGCTATGTTATGTATCTGAATCAAAAGGTGCAATCATGGTAGCAGATGTATAGACTAACCTGTGAGGATGCGGTCAATGCTTTTTACCACCAGCTCTGCGTCCTCCATGGTGAAGCACATGGGAGGTTTAAACTTCAGAACATTCTCCCAGGGGCCGTCTGTACTGACACAGATCCGGTCCTCCTGTTTCAACCTGATGCAGCAGATAAAAACATTTCCCAGTGCTGTTGAGTTCAAAGGTGGAGCACAACATTGCAGAGATTGTACAGTCTGTAAACAAACTTTGAAGGTATTTCGAGTGGCAATTTTTGTTAATGTGTGCAAATCACTACCCTTTACCGCGTTACTAGTCATAACTTATTTAACTGTAACCTCTCACCTCTTTACCACCTGTGATGCTGCCTCTGTGGCAGGAGTCCTCTGCTCTCTGTCTGTCACCAGCTCCAGGCCCACAAACAGCCCTACCCCTCTGCAGAGAATCAAGAATGGAATGATCCACTGCCTGAATGAATAGCCATGCAGAGTCTTTAATAGTTTGTTTCACAGAGGGGCATCAAGTCACTAAAACCTAAGGTATGGCAAAAATCCCTGCATCTCATCATTGGCCACCAAAACGTCAAAACCCACTTAAATAGAATACATTTCTTGGGACAAGTGGAACGGACAGAATATTATTTGGTTAATGTGATAAAGGATTATTTCACTAAACTATCCTGCACAGATGCACATTGTTGGTACGATTTCTAAATATTTTTGGGGTGACTATTATAATGCTAAAATCTACAAACTAATTTGAGGTATGGTGAGTGCCTATAGTTTGCCATGTCCAGTTGATGGCTATGGTTTCACACACGAGTTGAAAGCATTAGGAAAACACATTTAACAATTTTAATCACAACAATTGACACCATTATAAAATAGTTCAAATCTCTTCAAGAAGCACTACCCTGACCCTCCCTCTTAGCAGTTATTGTTTTGTTTCTACACTTCCACTTTAGCTCCAGTTCTGCTCTTATGCTTGTTTAGGAAGATGGTGCTCTTACGATTTCTGGTGACTAGTAGTTCTCTTGACTACCTACGTTGAATGCACTTATTGTAAGTCGCTTTGGATAAAAGCGTCTGCTAGATGACTAATGTAATGTAAAATTTGGGTGCAAACAATATTTTCCGAGTCCTAAAAGTCAGCCTACAGTTTGATGTCGTGGAGGAGATTCAATGTTGGCAGTGAAATAGTAATATCTGCATTTCTAGACATCCAATTTCACTGGCTAGAGTCTTGGTTCTCTAGGTACCATGACGATGACTGGACTGTGTTAAGACAATTCCTATACATGTATTGTTCTTAGCAATCAAAGTGACTGGATTATGTCGAGTATGAATAACTTTGATGAGAATGATCTTTAAATGAAACTTTCTGCACCCTTGACTGCACTAATCATCCCACCCTTACCGGACATCTCCAATGAGTTGATGTCGCGTTTGTAGCTTTGTGAGCAAGTCTTTGAGGTGTGCTCCCACCCTCACGGCGTTTCCTCTTAGGTCCTCTTTCTCTATCACATCGAGGACTGCCAGGCCAATTGCACAGGACACTGGATTCCCTCCGAACTACAAAAATAAAGTTATGGGTTGTTTTACTGATTGGTAGATTTCTGTTTAAAGTTACTAATTCTCAAGATCAAGGAAAATACTATTCTATTGCATTATCAGATTGCATTGCCTGAGATAGTTGAATGTACTTTTAATACCTTTAATTCTAGATGGTGGTTCTGATGCTATGTTTTGCAGTGATCATCAAAAGACAAACAACCAGCAATTGAAACAAAATTTAATTTCGTCAATAATTGATGCTTTTTCCCTCAGAAGACCCTATCATATAGCTTGCATATGTTTGATACTACTATGAATTAACGTATCATGAAGACTGATGTCAGCTTCAAAAGGTGGTAAATTCTATTCTGCAAACAAAAATATATACATCCCTGTGTTTATTTCAAAAGTAATGTTACTCAAACTTGTTTTAAACTGTTCCCATAGTTGGAAAAATATATGGATGTCAATCTGCAAGAGCATTTAATGTTACCAAGTAGCCATATTCACCGTATTGAAGTACTCCACTCCGTTGGCCGTGAAAGCCGCAGCTATTTCCACTGTGGTTGCCACACATGCCAGTGGGTGCCCATTGCCCATCGGTTTGCCCATGGTTACTATGTCGGGACAGAAATCCCCCCCCTGCAGCTGGAAGGCCCAGAAGTGACTTCCCACACGTCCAAAGCCTGTCTGCACCTCGTCTGCCACAAACACCCCCCCAGCCGAGCGCACATATCTGTGGAGAGAACAGGAGATACTCACCTTGTCACTGCTGTCATAAAATGCTTCTTTGTAAACATGTTTTTAGAGTCACTACTCACTCTGCAACTTTAGCTGAGTATCCTTGGGGCAAAATAATTTGTCCACCAACACTAGGCAATGACTCAGCGAAGAACGCACAGATCTATGGAAAACAAGTTAGCATGGAAAGAGTAGTGAAGGAGTACATGTTACACACATTACATGTTGATTACATTATTAAACTGTTACTATAGTATTATGAGTGTTCTCCATCAGATGAGGAGAGTATTACTGATTTCATTCGATTTTATTAATCTGTACCTTGCGACCTTTCCTGTGCACCTCGTCTATCACGTCTTTTACAGCATCAGAGTATGCTTGGGCTGGGTTGGAGTGGTCCTCTTTGTATATGCCCCTATAGGTGTCTGGTAAGGGTGCCTAGGAGGATGACACCCATCCTTTTAGAAGGGAACATGTCCACCGTGGGTCAGCAGTTTATGAAATGATGGTTGTATAAGTTACACACCACATGAACCCATTCTTTCTGTCCTGCCAGTTTCCGGAACTTGTATGGACTAATGTCGATGAGGGACATAAGATGCCCATGGTATGCACTGGTATAGAGGGAGAATTGCACTGTAATTGATGCGCAGGTTTATGGTCAGCAAGTGAATCTGTTGCATGGAAATAGAAACCTTACTGGTCAAGCACAATGACGTCTTCATGTTGGGTGTACTGCTTGGCCAAGCGTAGTGCAAGATCATTGGCTTCTGAGCTGTCAGATGAACGGATATATCACCAGTGGGAATGTTGCTTCATTCTGTGGGGCAGCAAGGAGGTTGTGTGGCGGTGGCACCATTACTTACCCAGAATTGACAAAGTAGAAGACACACAGTTTTTCAGGCAGGGTTGCAGCCAGGCGGTCTGCATACAGGACTATGTTGTCATGTAGGAAGCGTGCATTTGTGTTCAGTAGCTCCATCTGGGCTGTTGCAGCCTGCGTAATACTGGGGTGACAGTGACCCACTGCAATATAGACACATGCGTTATTACGCGCTCATCCAAACTTTTACCACTAGAAGGCACAGTTGGATTCATACAATAGGCAAGTTCAGTAAGTGTTTCGTGGTTTAAACGTCTACAATAAGTAGGTTATGTCACTGATCGTGTAAACCAGGGATTTATTATGGATAGAAAGCTAGTGAACGAAGGAGAGAAGTTTTACCATGATGAACGTTGCTAATGCAGTCCAAATATCGGCTGTCATTTTCGTCAAATAAGTATTGTCCTCTAGCTCTCACTATTTTCACCGGGTCGTCTGAATAAAAGAGCTTACAAGATTGCCTGAAATAAAAAAAGATATGTATGTATGTCATTGACCTTGACGGAAACAATGTACCATGATCGACTGAAGCCCATGGTGCAAAATATGATCATAAACAATAAACTAAAGCTAACGTCTCACTATTTTTGACAGTAAATTGTAAACTTGTTTACGTACCCGATCAATCTCTTTCTCATTGCAAGAGTCTCTTCTTTTCTGATTGACGCCATAACGTCGTTGAATACCTCAATTCGTTGAAACTCAATGCTTGTAAAATGCAATAGCAATTTGTTTTATCGAAAGTGTGGTGTTATTAAGACGGGTCCAGCGGCTCTCACGTACTGCGCATGCGTCATTCGTGGCCGTTGTATGTTTAACTTTAATATTTTGCATAGAAGATTTTTTTTTTTAAAATAAATATTCCCTTGCACGTAGTATATCACACTAAATGGGGAATATCTGATGGTCACTGCTAAATGTTCACACTTTTGTAAACACTTTTACTGTTAATTTATTCAAGGATATCGCTAGACTGGGGGCGTTACCGGGGAGAGATATACATAACGAAGTGTAATATATAGAAAAACATTTTTCATTTGAGAACACAATTAATTACATAGTGATAGATATTTGGTTACTGCTGTAACAACATATTAATGGCGTTCTTCTTCAAAATCGCGACGTTTTATGGACGTGGTACTTTTCTAACACCTCTGTATTGGTATCGTCCAAGGGATATAAATACTCCGCGAGCCCTCTTTCCATCATGTGCAGCTTTCGGTTGCTAAGGAAACACGGAATGCAGGTAATACATCAGGGTAGCCTAGCAAGCTAGCTCGTCCTAAGCAAGCAGCTAAACTAGCTGGCGCTACACCGATATTGATGTAGATTATCATCCCAGCCACTGGCTTTATAAACGTCCTTGAGTATATTCTAGTTCTATGAGTTTTGGTGACATCTTGGTAGAATGACAACACATTAACCGATAGTAAACAGGCCTAATGTAAGCAGGCTAACGCTGGTTAGCCTACCAGCTAGCGTAAGTCAGCTAACGTGGGTTTGTTCCCATGGGCTGCATCATGTTGCAGAGCTAACTATCTAACTTAGCTAGCCAGCTAATGTTTCAACGCTAGATCTGATTTAGGCAATGCATCTAGCCTAATGTAAACGGACCCTGGTACTTTAACGTTGTCAGAGATTATTAGTTGTGCTACAGCTAACGTGGCCGAACACATTTTTTACTGGTTAACTAGCAATTTTCTGGATTTGATGGGGGCAACCTTCATAGTACTGCCCTAAACTTGTTTGCTAGCTCATTCGCTTGCTAGTAAAGACAGGCAGAGATTGTAACTGGTATTTAAACCGATAGACTTGTTTGGTTTGGGGTTGGTAATGATGGATTTTCTTGGGTAGTCACGTTAAGGCTATTCTCACAATACGTGTGTCTGATTTCACATCAGGAACTGACAAGTCATTTTAAGATTATAAGTTAATAGGTCAGTATTTAGAGCTCGTGGTTGACTACTGCTTTTGACTGATTTTTGAATACATGACACAGTTGGGTAGTTATAGATCTCTCTTCAACAGGCCTTAGTATTTGCTGCCCTAGGATGATGTTTCTGGAATGTCATGTGGAACTAGTAGCAGTAGTCCTGTAGCACAATTTGCCACATGGAGGAAGGCCCTGAAGGCCATATCTGATTATCAACAGCAACTGTTGAAGAGAAGTCTCTTAAGTGTGTGTGTGTGTGTGTGTGAGATCTGGGCCAGTGCAGGTTGGTCTCCCAAAGGTGTCTCGCTTTTATAAATATTAGATCTTAAAAGCCATCTGACTGGACACATTTTACCCTGGCAAATTTAAGCTCTTGAGACCTGTCCACTTTCTTTTCTTTTGTCCCCCTCGCAAAGCAACTATGGCATGGTTCCAGCCCCCATCTCCCTTCATTTTTCACACACTTCCCCCATCCTCTCCTATTCCCCTCTCCCTCCCCTTTCCATTCTACTCACAGCCTTTTACAAGAACTAGGCCTAGGCTTTTGCCACTTGTTGGGGTTTGATTGCTGTGGTATTCTCCAAAAGTTTCACTTGGGCCTTACTACGGTACTTTCGATGCATTTTAACTAACACATCTAACACATTAGCCTGTGTTTGTTATCCAGATAAGAAATGGTTATGTTCATCCACTAAGTGTACACTATGGAATGTGAAGGGTTTCTTTGTTCTGGGACTTTGTGTGTGTTCCAGTCAGCTCTCATATAGCAATGTGTGGTCAGACTAGTTGGCAGAACAGTCTTATTTAGGTGTCCAATTCCTCTGTGTGGCTGTTGTCACACTAAACTTATAATGGTAGTATGTTTCAGAGCAATCCACATCAGTAAATCTTACATCATACTTTGTTTCAAGACTTGCTAGACATGTATGGTAAAGACATTTTGTGAAAGCCACTGTTCACTGAGGTGTGTGTTTGCATCTACCTAAATTAAATTAGCCATTGCTGGTATGTTTGATAATGAGGTGCATTTGTCTTATTTCTGTCCCTCTCCAGGTGGAGTGAAGATAATGGCAGCATAGTGAGAAAGTTGGTCAGTCTGGCCGGTTGTAGCTGTGGAGGGGATGCCACGAACCATGCCAGGATTCTGACAAACAAAGCTCCCACTACCCTTAAATCTCCTCATCTTCATGTCTATCCATGTGTCATAGCTACAACTATGGTGACACTTATCACAGAGCAGCTACGTAAGCAGAGTTTGGAGGAACCTTATCACAAGGCTTTCTCATTCAATGTGAATGTGGTGAGTTGGATACAAAAACTCATTCTTGTACTTTTAATGGTTGTCCTTTCTGCCCTTTGCTTTCATATGGAGGTTTTGCACTTAGGTCATTATATTGCTGTTTTAGGCATTGCCTGCAGTTGGTTCCAGTCCCACAGTCTCCTGGAGTGCATATGGATCAACACCAGGCAAGTTAATTGAATTGGGCCTAGCATCACCTTTCTATGGGTTAGGATAGAAATCAAATGTGTATCTCTTGGTATTCTCAGAGGGCCGTTTGGCTGCGTACCCATCAGCCAAGGCACACCACCTTGATGCCTCCTCTGGCCTGGACCCCCTAAGGCCTCCTGTCCACGTTGGAGAACCTCTCTACAGACCTGAAGTTCACAGCATGTCTGTCACAGACATGGTCTTCCAGAGCTCCCCTCCCCCACCCCCACCTCCAAAACGTCACTGCCGATCCCTTTCTGTCCCAGAGGACCTATCTCGATGCCGCTCCACCTGGCGTCCTAGCGCCTCCAAGGTTTGGACTCCTGTCAAACGCCGCTGCCAAAGTGGAGGAGTGGCCAGTTTGGGCTCTGGAGCCAACTCAAAGCCACTTTGTGGCCCCAGTCCCTCCCTCACCTCCTCCTCTTTGCACTCCTCTTCCAGTCCTACTTTCTTTAGCTTGGCACTGTCCTGTGACTCCCCGCTACCCTGGAGCTTCCCCTGGGACCCCTGTGACACACTGAGAGGTGCCTGCTCCACCTTCTTCCCCACCCCCTCCTCTTGCTCCTCTTCCCCAGCCCCCTTGTCCTCTCACTCACTACTGCAGCGCCGCTTCTCCCTCTCCCCTGTACACATTCAAGAGGCCTCTGTGCTACTCCTGCCTCCCCAGGCCTCACCTGCTTCTGCTTCGACCTCTGTCTGTTGTGCCATGGAGCCCCCAGCCCCTTCCCCATCTCCCACCTCAGCCTGCAGTACCCCATCTTCCTGCAGGCGTGTCCTACGCCCAGTCCTGCCACGATGCCACTCCCAGCCCTGTGACATGCGTAAGCCTCGATTGAAGAGACGCCATGACCCAGATGTTCTACCCTGCCCCAGGCCAGGCCTCGACTTCAGTAAGATGACTCAGGTGAGTAAGAGACTATTAAGCAATCATGGTACCTACACTATTTGTCAGCCTCCTCACTGGTGCATATATTGAGATGGCCAATATATGCATCAGTTATTTATTTAGTTTTCCCTGTCTTCTTGGCCTTGGAGAGCAACAGGAGTCCTCCAGCAACACTCCCTCCCCCGCAACCCTTGCTCATTGCAACTTAGCTCAACCCCCACGCCACCAGATCCTGCTTCTCTCCCCACAGACTGGTGTTTATGTTGGGATCATTAAGGGAGAAGTGGGCCTCTGGTTCCCTGACCCCCAACCCCCCGCCGCCTGCGAGGCAGAACTGTTTTCACATTCCTCTCACTCAACCCACTGCAGTCGTGATTGGGTTCTGGGGTGTGGTTTCAGTACAGGCACTTTTGTGTGTGTGTGTGTGTGTGTGTGTGTGTG
>CABFOS010055524.1:0-14176 GCA_900660315.1 Diretmoides pauciradiatus | reverse complement strand
CGAAATCACAGGGCGCCACGTAGGACGCCACGTAAACGGCAAGTGAGGTCTAATTGCTTAACGCATCATCCCTTTCACATTCTACTTAATATGCATGCCCCTAAGGGTCAACTGGCACAATTTAACAGTCAACGTCAATGCAACCTTGCGTAATCAGGAAGTGAGGTCTAATAGCTTAACGCAGCATCCGATTTTCATGATGCCCGCAGGATAGGTGCAGCTTGGCCCAAGGAAGAGCTATTACATTTTGGAGTGGATCTGAATCACAGGTCGCCTCACAGGTTGAATTTCAGGTTGGCGAAGGTCTGTGCTCTCCAACCGCACCTTTCTAGTTTCTGTTTGTTTTTGTGTCTGTGTGTGTGTGTGAGTGCGTCTACCTTTGTTGTTTGGAATGCGTGAGTTCATTCCATTGTGGCAGCAGGACTCACTCCACTGGATGGAAAACTGACTTTTCCCAATGATTTTATCCATTTTCGCTGATCTCTGCTCTGAATTCAGGCCTTAATCCCTAACTGCTCCGTTACCAACAGTAGAAGAAGCAATTTGTCATGTCATGTTTTTGTCAAATGGTCGCTGTTGATCTAGGTTCTAATTTTCTCTTATTTACCCTCATTCATACAGATTACTTCAATAATTACTTAATTACTTCAAAATCAACCATAAATGAACTGCAGCACATATTACAATATCAGTGGCAGTGCCAGAACAAATTCCCGTTGTTTGTAATACCATAACATGGCAATAAACGTTTCCTGATTCCTGATTCCTGATTCCTGATCAGAATCACTTTATTGGAGGGTGTTTCCAAGGAATTTAACTTGGAGGGTTGGATAAATTAAGAATTATGAAGATAAATACTACTACACTACACTACTACACTGCTATAAAAACAACAAGAACTATACTGTATACATCAACTATTTCTAAACTATATACATTAGATTAGACAATTATACAAGATCGTTCTCCATGGGAGTGTGGCAGATGTATCGGTGAATTTGTTCCCATGTTGGAGAGGAGATATCAGAGACTACCAATACTTCCCACATGTGCTACTTTCATTTGCCACTAGGAGGCTGATGTGAACTGTTTATCACAGTTGGCAGTTGTTGCTTAATGAAATGAAATGAAAACCCATTAACTCAGATCTTTTCCATTTTCATTTGGGTAGAGTAACCAGTCAAAACAAAGTCAAAACAAAAGGCTACTTTTTGACATGACCACATTTTGACCACATGTCTTCATGTGGACTTCAATGTGACTCCAGTATGTTCACCATGAACAGCAGAGCTACATGCTACAGGCCAGACAGTGGTAACGGCTGTGAGAAATGGATTTCTCATTACAAAGAAACTGGCATTTTGTTAAAATTACACCTTGAATTTTCTCCGGCCATTGACTCTGATGGATTTAATCAGTTAATGTCAGCCAAACGAGCTGATTTGGAAGATAAACTGGAAGGTAATTGCTCTCTGTAAAGCAGCGCCAACAAGACTTTTGGGAGTAGTTAGTGCACTGCCTCTCCCTCCGGCTATTGTAAAGATAATAGCTTATGCTTTAACTTGCACTTGGAAATTAGAACAAACCAGGATCCTTAAAACAGATTGAAAACATTTATTTATTGCTGATTTGAAGCCTGAAAAGAAAACTCATCAAATTTGCATCGATACAAGTCAGAAATGAGTAGCCTTTTGTTTTGACTTTACTCGTTACTCTATCCAAATGAAAATGGAAAAAGTCTGATTTAATGGGGTTTTATTTCAGGTCTCAATGCAATAAAAGGGCTTGATATCCATTGTAAATATATATGTGTGAGGAGTTTTGTTCCAAAATGAGATTTCCACGATTTCAAAAGTAACACCTATTCTTACAAATCATTGACAGCGCAAAACCAATTCTGGCACTTTTTAAAGCACAGCAGTCCTTAGACTACTAAATGAGAACACTTTTACATATTGGATTCTCCAGATCTTAGAGATATTGACTGTCTTGTCAAAACTCAGCAGAGTGCAGTGTTACTGCAGTTAGGTAGTGGACACACACACAGTCAATTGTCATGTTGTTAGCGGGGGACGCTGCTTGGGTGAGTGATGTGTGCTCTAATAGGCTCTGCTTGTCACCATTTCAATACAAGAAGCTTGGCTACGGCAAACTGCAGGGAGGGAAAAAGAGTGCAGCTCTGCTCCCCATTTATCAGATCTGTCAGATGACGGATCGCAGCAGACTGGAGGTAGAGGTGATGCCAGCTTATCTCAGTCATCCTTCATGCTGGTGACACACAGCAGTCACTGATCTCACCATACCGCACCGTTTATGGTCCCAAGGAAAATGCGCTTCACCTGGAAAGTACAACAACAGTGAACATCATCAACAACAGCGGAAAACATCCAACACATTCACCAGTTTGGAACCGTTTCCAACATTCACAGGGACTTTATCAGTCCAGCTCAGAAAAATGGTGCAATGATTTGTAGTCTTAACAAATACAGGCGTGGATGTAGTGGAGGGTAAACGAACCTAAACTCAGTTGCCCAACAGATTATTAACAGAGGAATTCAATTCTACAATATTATACATGGGTATATCCAGAAGGCAGGGTTTCAGGATTTCTAGCATATATACTGGATGTGCATATTTGCTTTACCAGTCTGCAGAAAACACTGTAGAATCACAGACACTTGTAGAATCAATGCCAAGAAGCATTTAAGCTGTTTTGGTGGCTCATGGTGAACCAGTGATCTAGGAAGACACTTTGTCTTGGTGATTCCTGTATTTTGGTGGACAGCTGTAACTCTACATGTCCCTGAGGCCCCTCCAGCTACAGTATGGAAATTATATTTTTGTGTTGGTGATGAAAGAACCACAGTAGAAACAAGGCATTTCCTGCCGCTGTTTGGCGACTCACTTTGCAGTCAGACCCTGGCTCGGCTAACTGGAGCATTTAATTTGACCAATTAGCTTGTGCTTCATCAGGGCAGTGGAGTGAACGCTCTTTAATGTGAGCAGCAGATACAACCAGCTCTGTGAAATGTTGCAGCAAATGAATAATGAGTTATGGGTTTATCGCACTGCTGATTTATCCTTTACCCTTTTACCTTTTCCAAATGCTTTTAACTTTGAATCTGCCAAAAGCTGCGCTAGGCAAGATTATTTTATACACAAATAACACACATCATATCACATAAACCACAAAGTGGAAATGCAGAAGAGAAGAGCATCCCCACCTCCCTAAATGCTACACATATGCCTTATTTCCCAAATGAAATACGGTGTCAGGTGTGGACCCGCTCAAATCGAGAGCCAGCGCCTTTGATATCCTTTGGTATAAAGAGCTGGCATGGTAAACATGAATATGCTGTGTGCAGTTTACTAATGTCACGTTACATGACATTTGGGTCTTGAAGTTCAAATGTTTCCAACAATTTCCTCTGGCTGCCATCAGCTGTCAACGTGTGAAGTTGCCTACTGCAGCTTTCACGTCTCCAGATACACTGAGCAGATTTTCCCCCCCCCTGACATATTCCACCTTTCATCATGAAAGTACCATTCATTTAACACACATACTAAAGATCGTAAACACGCACACTGAGCATCAGAGCATGAAGTGAAAAGGCAGGGCAGTTCCTTCAGGCCCACAAATATCCTGATAATATGTCCCAAGTCAAAGCAGAGGGAGATTTAATTGCACTGATGCTGATTATTCTGAAAACAGCCCTGGACTGACCAGCAGCCACTAAGCCTGGCGTCAATGTTGTAGGGAGCTGCACCGACATGATGTGTTACATTGTAAAATTGATCAATACTACATTGGTTGTCGATGGGAAGCTCTTAACCTGAGTTAATTGGAATGAGATATTTTGATTCGATTCCACACAGTATGCATGAATATGCTATTATTATTACTACTTTTACTATTATTGTTATTCTATTGGGTTTCAATGGAGAATGTTTTGTGTCCCATGGTCTAAATGCTGTTTCAGGGTTTTTTCCATCCTGCCAAGAATACAATACTTGCAGAAACAATGCATACTTGCAATTTTGTGGAATACGATGCATGAAAATGGTCAAATTTAAACTGGCAGAGACAGGCTGTGGTTTTCCTAACAGCATCAGTCTGTATAGATGTAAATGTAAATGGATGCTGTACCTGTGGTGTTGCAAAGCTCCAGTTTGTTGCTGCCTGGACTGAAACACTTGTCTGTCTGTCTGTCTGCCCCCCCCTTCAGCTCCAGAACCTCAGGAGACATTGTTGCATTTCTCTGCACGTCGAGGTCTGACTCGGGTTGCGTTATTCCTGCTGCAGCAGCCTGGAGCCAGTGAAGCCCTGCGATTGGCCAACAAACAAGGCCACACCCCTGTCACCATTGCAGCACTACAAGGACACCTCCACCTTCACCATCTCCTCACACAGTAAGTACATGATCTCATGATTATTACTTCAGGCTCTATGTTTTATTGTGATAATAATAATGGTAAACTTTCTTTATACAGCACTTTTTCAAAACAGAAGTTACAAAGTGTTTCGTAAAGGAAAAGAACCACAACAGAAAAACACCGATAGTGAGAAAGAGGAAATCAAAACAAAGCAAGATAAACCATGCAAGTCTAATTATGAAAAGGTCTTTTCGTACAAATGGGTTTTGAGGAGTGAATTAAAAGATGACACTGATGTAGCCAGTAAGCTGCTCGGGCAGGGTATTAGGGTATTAGATATCTGACTGTATTATTGTGCATGCCGTTTCCACTTATATTGATTGGATTTGTCACATACTGTAGCGTGCTTAGTTTGAGTTGAAAAGGTCTTTGCTCTACAATACCTCCAAATGTATGGTTTTCCTTTCTCCCTGTGACTTGCTAAAGAACATCCTCTCCTCAGGACTTGTCCCAACTATTTCCACTCTGTTTGTTACTGAGATTGGAGTTTCAGCAAATCCTCTTCTCTGTACAATGTCAATACATCGGAGGACGGTGTGGTTTCACCAGGTCCATTAAGACAATGTTGTTTGTCTGTTCTGTTGTCTTCATGGAACAGTCAAACTATCCCAAGAACATCACCACCAGAGCCACAAAGCCTAGTTTGGCCTAGTTTAGCACTTTTAGCTGCCGTCAGATAATTGAGGGCACATTGAAAAGTTGTGGGCTCCCAGTATTGTTCCATGGGAATCCAGAGAGATGGGAAACAGTTGCACAACACAAAGGCTTGTTTTTGAGTCCTAGTGGTCTGGAGTAATACCCCTCCACAACCCTAACTCTCACCATGTAACCCTAAGATGACACTCCCACTGCAGTGCTATATACAGAGTATAAGAAGAAAAATCAAGACGTATGAAGGACAGAAGGCAGTTGCGTGTTGTGATTGCGGTTGTCAGGTATTATCCTGAAAATGTCTTTTTTCTTCTCATCCCTCTATAATTGAACATTAAGTTGGGGGAAAATAATCTGTTTGTGGTAAATGGACCGAGACATGGTGTTACTGAAATGGACCACTTTTATGTCTTTAGTACTCTACTTATCTACCACTGGATAGTTTTCACTTAACTAGGAAAGAAGATAGTAGAAGCTGAAAGACAACTACCACTTAGCAAGCCAACCCAATGGCAAGACATGTATTTAAGTTGCTCCAGAGCAGCTCTCTCTTTATGTGTTGGTAATTGCATTTCCCTGTGAAAGTGAAGTCACTCACAGGCTAGCTGGTGACCTCAGCCGCCAGGACTCAAAACTAAACCACTCCACCCAGTATTACGCAAGCAGATCTGCCTGGCTGGGAGGTGTCTCCCCCTTGCACCACTGTCTTCACAAACACTACACATGCATTTACCTTGCTCTCATCACTGAGTGTGATGTTTGCTCAGAAAACCTTTTGAAGTGAAGTGGTTTACAACTGTGGTATTGCAAGTTTATTTTACTACTGTAGACAAAAGAAACCAGCCACTTTCAAAAGCCAGTGTCACTATTTACCAGTCAAGAAAATGTTAAGATGTTTATTTTACCTGTCAAGTTGTGGCTGCTAGAGCAGACTAACTTAACCAGGCACAACATTTCACCAATAGCAGCTGGTAAATTCCCACCCTGTGCAGACAGAAAAATATCACTAGCAATGAACCTTGATTGTTGATGTAAAGTGGGAGGGTTGATGTGGTGACATCACTTTTAAACCCTTCCCTGTAAAGTACTTCCATGCTGTGTTAGCCAACCACAGCATAGGGCTCTTGGGTGATCTAACTATTTATTTTGTGGCAGGGCTGAAGCAGATACAGAGACAGAAAGAGGGAGAGAGACTGTCCAGCCAGTCTCTGCAGATGCCAGAGTGGTCTGCCACTTTCCAAGGCTGAACACACACACCCTGACACTGGGCATCCAACCCGGCCGTGACCCTCCAACACTGCAGAGGAGCGTGAAGCAGCTGCAACATTTGATCTGCCATCTCCATGCCAAGGTGAGTCATGCCAGCCTGCCCTTTTAGCATGCAACACTACCTTAGTCACGTTGGCTTCACCCAGCAGCACTGTAACTGTTGATGCTGGATCATTGTTTGTTTTTTCACTGCCTACATGCTTTAACCTTCGAGCTTAGTTTGTATGACCAAGGGAACACCTTATGCAACCACAGAGTTAGTGATTGATAAGAACTAGAGAACAGCTCTACTGATTTCTATGAGGGAAATGCTGACGCTTATCCTGCTACTTGTTCTCTCTGTTCTGTAGGGAGTTTCTACACTAGAGCTGCAGTCTGAGTCTCTGCACACAGCTACTGAATGCTGCGATGATGTAGAAACAGAGACAGCCTGTTTTGAGCGACTACAGCAGCATACTACAGCGTCTAGAGTGCCTGGATACACCCAATCAGGGGAGTAGTACAGAAAACTACCCAGAGGGCAGCAGCGCAGGTGGAAGTCTTGAGGCTGAGAATACAGAGAGAGATAGGAGGTCGTCTCCAACGCCTCCAGTCTCAGAACAACGCCCCCTGGACCATGGCCTCAGTCCCCCAGAGGATTGGGTGTGTCTCAGTCCAAACACTGAGAGACATTACTGCCAAACGGAGGAGGAAGGGAGGGAGCAGCCTGTTGTTGCCGCCCAGAGTTTGAGTTTGTGTGATAGGAGTGAAGAACCAGAGAGTGAGTCAGGAGGGGAGAGCCTTGCTGTGGGAACCCCACCACCACCAGCCTGTGGTAAACAGACAGAGGAAACTGATAGTGGGGAGGCTGTAATCCGGGAAGGACAGGAGGCCACAGAGGGGAAGAACGGGTCCAAGCAGGAAGCAGAGGAGAGCACAGCTCGAAGGAGCCTGGAGGAGGAGATCAACTCGGAGTCCAGAAATCTGACATCACTCAGCGGAGACGCGGCGCTTTCAGCCATGGGCCAATCGCATTCATCAGAGAACTCAGAGGCATCAGACACCTCTGACTCAGACATGAAGGAAGGAGAAATCTTGCGGAAGGAGGAGGTGCAACACAACCAGGAACTCTGTGACAGCCTCTCTTTAGACAAGGAGAAGCCAGAGAGCGAAGAGTTAAAGGACCCGACCTCCACCCCAGTGGACCTACCCAACCCCTCTCCGATACACTGTGGTGATGTAACGCAGGAGGTACTGTTGGAATATACTGGTCCATCTCCCGTGATAGCGGGCCTCCACGAAGGGGAACCTCCACCAGACATCAACAGCCTGGAACAAAACCAGGAAACAGCTGGTAGGGATTACTCTGCAGAGGAACCGTGGGATTTGGCTGATGGTAGCAGTCGTTTGGCTCCAGAAACTGGACGCCATTCTGGGGATTGTACTGAGAAGGAGGAAGACACTGGAGTAGCTAGTGGTAAAGAGCTAGATGTCTCTGCGTTGGCCGGCATTGATAAACAGGCTACAGTTGATAGAGAAAGTACAAGTTTGCCTTTCAATGAACCTGACAACCTTGAAGAAACATCTGTAGAAAATACAGCAGATATTCAGACTGTTGGTAACTCTATGGACAATACAGGAACCGATCTAGCCAACTCTGAGGCAACACCTGAAATAATGCCCCACTCAGGTAATGGACATGCTGACCTGAACTCAGGGACAATCCATGGCCTCTCCAGTGATGAAGAGGACAGTTTCCAATCTGTCGGAAGCTCCACAACAGAAATATTCCACCCGACCCAGGAAACCGACATACCTAACATAGAGGAGCAGGACTTGGTTCAAACCAAAATGGTGGAACTGGCCTCAGTTGGAGTCAAAATGGCTGAACAAAATGATGTGGAGCCTGGTGAAAGCAATAAGCATTTGCTACCCATGGACCCGGGGCTCCCCTTAGAGCATAGCACTGTCAATGTGCTGACAGTGATGGACTGCAGACAGGCTGGCACTGAGCCTGAATCACAACTGTCACCCAGCCTCCTTACAATAGAGCCATTGAGTCCTGAGGGGACAGGAGCGAAACTGGCTCTAGAAGTTTCCATAGAGGATCTGTCGTTAGGTCCAGTGTTGGCAGAGAGAGAGATTAACTCTGACCTGAATCTAGAGACTGAGGAGGAGCATTCAGGGTCAGAGGTCACTGAGAGGGTCTTATTTGAACCCGAGCCATCAGTTGCAGAAGGGAGGGAGGTGGCTGGTCCAGCTGAGGGGGACGCTCAGCCCATAGAAATCAGCGATAGACCTGATGTGGCTTCAGCGGAGGAAAGTGACGAGACAGACCTGCAATCAGTGCTACGGCAACACAGACAGTACACTTCAGAGATGACAGTAGACGAGGGGTTGACTGAAGCTGATACTGACGAGGGCTTAATGCACTCTGAGATTCAGATCACGGTTTCTTTGTCCGAGGAGGCTTCAGATATTGCACATGTCACTGCAGAGGGAGCAGAGCCACCTCCTCTTGATGATGGAGTGTCCAGTGAACCTCCTGCTGATGTGTTTTCTCCAGAGGAGGTGATGGAAAAGATACTGGATGCAGTGGATGGAGGCTCAACCTGCCATGCCAGCCCTGTCCAAGGTTGGGAACATTGATTGATTTTATTTAACCATTTATTCAACCATAAGCCATGTGTAGTCTGACAACACTTTATTTTACATTCAGATACTCTCTCTCGCTCTCTGACTGACACACACAAACAAACAAACACACACACTATATTCAGTGGGCATGATCAAAAAGCCTACACCCTAAGCACATATAGCACATTCACATTACCAGTATGTGGCCAGGTTAGTCTGTTATTAGCTAATATACACCCACACCCACCCACACATGCACACGTACACGCACACACATATTGTGTGTAGAGATCTACAGTGTTTTAAGCTGCCTATCTGACATCTCTGTTCTTTTAAATGAACTTCCAGCACTCCTCTGGCTGCACCTTTCACTCATCAGTAATAAATGTACTTGACTCCAGTCCAGTAAAGAAAGGTCAGGAGCAAGACTGGTGTTGTGCGTCACATAGAAAATAGCGTGTCATTATGAAGGAGGGGATATATTTACAGCTTGACCGTTGCCAAGCAACAGGTAACCTCATCAGATGAGTTTAAGGGAAAGGCCATTGAACAAGCTTCATGTTTTTTCCTCATTTGGAAATTTTGAACATCCATTTTAGATTCCCACAGTTGTTAAAAAAACATTTTATAAGCTATCTGTTTTCAGAGATTGTCCTTGTGTTTTTTATGGAAAGTCATTTCAGGGACTTTTCTTCTCCCTCTAACATTCATCAGCTCATGGTCACTTACATAAGCTATTTTTTTTAATCCATCTCAGATAGGAAGTCGGAGTTATGCCCTTACTGGGCCATTTGGTCTCTGCGTTTATCTTCTAACAACACTGAATTCAATCCAATTCAAAACTTGTCCCTTAACGGAAATTTGGTTTGTACAGACAAACATTAGTTCATAAGAGCAGGGAAAAAAACACTCATCAGTGCAGAATGCAATCATTTTTATGGACACAAGCTACAGTATATCATTACACAAGCAAAGTCATCAGTCTGTCTGCAGTGGAGATAGATGAGTCTCTGGCCCTTTAACTCTTGAGTTTAGGTGCTCTGAACTGTTACTGCCTCTCATATTTGGAAGATTTGCCGCCATACTCATTGTTTTATGTTGTGTACATTTCTCCAGAGATTGATGTGGTTGTGTCTGAAGACATATCAGATGGTCCAGGGAAGGAAGAAGATGGTCCAGCGGAGGAAGACTCTTCCACGGTAAGCTTCAAGCCTCTACCTCATGCTCTGCTCTATCCAAGTTTTGATAAGCATGCGTTTGTTAAGGTGACCCTGTTTTCTAAACCCTTTAAAACCCCATGTGACCTTTCCTATGTTGAATACAGAAAGGGACTTGTTCACGAGAAGCCTCCTGACTTCAGTTCTTGATGTGCTAGATCTTGTGTAGAGACAGTGTAGCGGTAGCATAGGTAGCACTGGCAGTTCTGTATAGTGTTGAGTGGGTGGATCTTGGCCACCAGAACTTCCTGTTAGCCCATCTGGAGGTGCTGTAGGTAAAATTCAAACAAACATCTGTGATAGGAGGAGTCCACTTGATGAAACCCAACAACATACCTGCTCTCACCCCCTTTCCTTTAACATAGTTACATGGAATAGTTACATCACATCACTGAACTGTCAGAGTAAAGAGGCAAACGATTAAATGTGTAAAAGGTTAAATGTGTTTTCTGCTTTGCCTCAAACCTACCATGTTTTACCCTAAAAGGTTTGCCCATTACCTGCAATATATGTGCCAATTTGATTTGTTTCCATAGAGTTTAACTGACAGATTGGGCTACTGCTTATAATTATCCATTTCAGTGAAATATTGCTAATTCCTTGATGGAATCAGATTCTGTCCATCATTTGACTATTTCAGAGAGAGATAGTGTTGCGTCCCAGTTGAACTGAGTCCTGTTGGTTGATTGTAATGTTGGTGATGTAGGAATTTAAAGTTATTCTACTGCTGCGCTTGTAGTAAATCAGGCCAGATAAGCACATCAGCTAAATTCCTTATCTTGTAAATGTAAATATACATGCCGCATACATAGGTCACCATGGCAACAAGCTGGCTCAGGGGTTAGAAAGACTGTTCCATTGCCTAAAGGTCACAGCTTTACAACAGAAAAACATCCTATTGCATCTTTTTTTCTGAATGTTGTGGCAATTTTTATTTCATTTTATGTTTTATTTAACCTGTATTTAACCAGGCAAGCTGTTAAGAGCAAAATTCTTATTTGCAATAGCAGCCTGGCAAGAGGCAAAAGAAGGGTGGGGGGAGGCTAAAAAGGAATGTCAAAGTTAATTTAAAACCAACACAGTTAAAAAAAAAACAGCACACATCCAAACAAACAAATACAGTTAACAGACAGCAGCACACATCCAGGCATTTACAACACAGATAAAAGACAGCAGCACAGATCCAATCATTACCCACACATGCTCTACTTGCATACATAACATCAAACAATTACTCACAGTGTATGTGGTTTTTACACATATATTGATGTCTTTTTGATGGAATGATTGTTGTTGGAGAAGGGGAGGCTGAATTTGCTCCCAAGGAGCTTGATGCAATTCTGCATAGCATCAGAAGGTTTAGGAGATTGTCTGAAAAAACTACTGCCTCTTTCAATTCTGAAATTGCAGCAATCAGTATTTTGTATGCTCTCTATTATTGCAGCGATAAATGTGTCAATCAGCAGCCATCTGTCCTGTTGAAGTGCCCCATAGTAAGACACTGAACCCCTTCCTTTGTTCTGGATGAGTGCATCAACTAAATGCCTAATGTGAAATACAACTTCACAGATCTCCAAGACCTTTACAGTTTGAACTCTTTCTGTGGTAGACTCTATCATGTTATTCTATTATGTTGGCTGCTGATTCCCTACAGTCCATTCACTCTCAGCCCAGCCACTGAGCACATGGATGTGATCTTCACTAGACGAGGCCTCACTCTAAAATGTTGCTGACTGACAGATTCCTTAGCAGCCATAGACTAGAGTGGCTTTGCTTATTCCTGGGTTGTGGTCTAGGCCAACGGCTTGTTCTGAAGGCCAGATGTGAGTCTGCAGGAAACACAGACAGTCTGCAGGACAGGGGGGTCACCAGCAGAGGGCGATGTAGCCTTGATGCCTTCATTGGAGCCTCCCCACGTCAACAGAGAGAGAACTTAATGACCTGCCATTCGATCCTGTTGAAATGTCCTGTAATGTCTATGATCTGGAATATATGTATATCTATTGTAGACATTAATAGGTAGTCATTTATTTATTTCTGTATTTCTGCCTACTATGCCAAACGAGACTGTGTCAATCAAATGCATGTGGGTGGTGTTTAGCACGCTAATGGTTGGTCATTGTCATTGTGCATTGCTCAACTGAATTTGCCTTACTTGGCTGACAACAAAACAACTTTGTTAGCAACAAACCTCAATCCTGCTGCATCATCAACATAACACAACTAGGCTACAAGTTGGCCACTGCCAGGAGGACTGGCCAGGCCAACTGGTGTTATGACTGACTGTCTACCACTGCAGAGGACAACGGTGCTTCCCCTGAAATACTTGTGATTTTCCCTGTAGAGATGATCAATGATCAATAAGTTCAGTCTGCAGTCTAGCCGTTACTGACACAGAAGTCGCCCCATTAGTTCTTGGGTTTCTATACAACTGTGCCTAGTCTCATACAAAGAAGGTGTGGTTGGACGCCACTTGCATCCAGCTTCCATGAGTGCGATTGAACCTTTCTTATTATAAATAAATACTGAAATGAATAAATAGGGGAATATATGATAAGGACATTTATTATACATTTCTTCTTGTTTATGTATTGTTTTACTCAATCAACTATTGAATTATATTCACTTTTCATGTATTGACAGATCTCACTTATAAAGTATAAAAGCAAAAACAGTAAAAAGTAATGAGATAAAAATGAGGAGAGCAATCAAGAGAATATAAGTTAAAAGAAGAATAAATACATATGTAAAATGAAATCAGATAAAAGACACCACTACTGCTCATGATTAAAAGTGTGCATGATCAAAAAGCTTAACCCTAAACCCAAAGGGCTTAATTAAAACATCTCAACAGACGAATGAAAAACTCTAGACGACAGCAAAGACAAAACTGGACTGGATAACAGAATCTAAATGACAGCAGATACGGCAAGGTGGAAAACAGAACAACCACATGCAAAAAATGTTAATGAAGCTAGCATAAAATATATACTAGCATAAAATAAATAAATATGATTTATTATGCATTATCAGTTATCAGTGTCTCTTTGTGACCCTGTGTGTACGTTCATCAATCCCCCTGTTTTGATGGTGTGAGCAGTGAGCTGTGTTGTGGCTACCAGTAATGGCGGAAAGCATAAAAGAACATAAGACCTGTTCAAAAACATCAGCATGACTGTTTTCATAGCAGATTACGTATATGTTCACATCAGGAACTTGCTCAACCAAGGAGGGCGGGGCTAACGATAAGCTTCGCTGCTTCGAGGAGAAAAGTTGTATATTGTATCTCTGAGTTAAATTGTATAAAGTAAAGTATAATGACAAAGGATTACAACATTAACAGAGTGTGCAAAATAGTAGCAGTAGAACCTAATGGAAAGAAAAGAAAAGAAAAGAATTAATGGAAAACATGTACGGTATAAGAATATACATCTGTCCAGTATAATAAGTAATTAAAATCTAAATAAAATCTACAAATAATAAATAAAAATACACAGATCCACTAGGCACGACTGGTCTGCTGTAGAAGCTACATTCTGTTTGTTCTCTGCTCAAACAGAAGTGACAACCAAAAGAGGATGAATTTGTGTGTTCCATGTTTTTACTGGTTTGTATGTATATATAAATTGTATAATGTGCCAGCAGGATAATGCAGCAGTTAGCTGAATGTTGCCATGGTAACCAAACTGTCACCCTTCATTACTGAGCAATGAAATGTTGCCTCACCTTCCACCACCTACTATATGAGAGGAATGAGCCCTGTGTGTGTGTGTGTGTGTGTGTGTGTGTGTGTGTGTGTGTGTGTATGTGTGTGTGTTGTGTGTGTGTGCGCGTCAGGCCCAGTCCATTAATTCTCAGTGTGTAAGACCCCTAGAGCGTCTCCACTACAATAGAGACTGAGTCACCGGGGGCCCGGGGCCTCCTGGAGGAGCGTCTGTGCTACACCATATCTTAAACCAGCGCTAATTCAATTAAGACCAAGGTTACAG